>JADGKB010000102.1:0-49954 GCA_027604185.1 Boothiomyces macroporosus | reverse complement strand
ATGTAGACAAGTTTCTAAAAGCTTGTAAGAAAACATTCAAGAATCAACTTGAATCATTCGATGCCAATCAACTCACACTTTCCACTACTGAAGGAGGAGAGGCTATTGGTTCTGGCCTTCCACTAACCGAAATTCCCTCTCAACCTGGGTATTCTATAAATGACTGTGATAACCCACTATTCATCCGTGTTGTGAACCATTTTTATACGCATCCTTCAACCCCAACGGTATGGAGAGCAACTGGGCTTATTACAGGAGCCAAGCAGCCAGGTTGTCGACATTGGATGTATCGAGCTGCTCAACCATACGCTGGTTTTTACGAGAAGCGCAAAGGAATCAAGCTGGATCCCTTCTCTTACCGGGATAATGGAACTTTGGCCATCACTGTGCTTTTTGACCAAAGAAGAAACGCAGTTCAGTTTCGGGCTGCTGTTTATGAAAAGTTTTCCACGTTATCTCCTGATAGCGAATTGGCTGTTTCTCTGTCAGTTAACTACGATTCAAAGGCTGTTCTGGATGGCACGATCCTGGTAGCGCATTTTATTCAAGTTGATGAATCTCTCTCAGTGACTCCCAAAGCAATGTCTGGAGTAACCGAATTGGACACTACGTCTACAGTGTTTCGGTACCAACGCCTGGGGGATGAGCGGTTTTTTTGTAGTCTCTACAAGGCCAACAGGGCACATTTGATTGAGAAATCCCTCTGCGAGAAGGGAAAGCGTTTTGCCAAGTTCCATGACAATGAAAACAACTTTCTGGCATTGACCAGACAAGTCCATAGTTGGTTTGAGGCTCGTTCAAATGGCAGTGAAAAGATCCCTTTCTTCAAGTTGTTGATCAAGCACGTCTCAGCAAACCAGGATCCTGCAAATGATTTTAGATATTGTGTTTTGCTCACAGTTGAAGCGTATAATGCAGAGATTGCCAGATGGCTCTTTCCAAGACTCAAAGAAGGCTCATCAGTTGTAAATGATACGCACGCTGAAACATTTGTATACGTCCTGGATCCTGAAGAATTTCGTGTTTGTATCTCTTGGAAGAACGATCAGATTGACTCGTTATGGAACTTTACTCCGCAGTTGAATGAGTAATATAAACTTTCTAATCTGAAATTAATGTGTTTGATCAAGGTTGATTTCACCAAGCAAATCGTTACACCAAGATTTTGACAGTTTGAAATCCAAAGTTTTATTCACACCGCAATAATTAGATTCCTTTTTGATTAACCTAATTATCGGAGCTCTTATCCAATTAAACTTGGGGCTGGCTGGAGACTGTTTCAGATAGGCTCATGTATGCGCCCACGATTCATAAACAACTGCGGTTTCAAAAAAGTTGACTTTCCAAATCCAATGCACTCTTACTTTCTCATTTCCCTTGTCGCTGCCAGGAATTTCAAAGTGAACCCTGCTCTGAACGACAAAGGCGAAATCAAAGCTGTCTTTAGAACCAAACTCACCAACTCTGTCACTTCCACCGGTGCCTTGAATGCAAACCAAGTAGCATACACACTTACTGGAAATGTTGGGATCGGAACTCCCCCTCAATTTATGTCTGTCTTGTTTGACTCTGGTTCAGACTTGTTTTGGATTAGAAACAACAACTGCAAAGCACAGGAATGTGTGGGGCAGAATCAGTTTAATTCAGCCGCCAGCTCTACCTTTGTGGCAGGAACTAAAACCACTGGAATCACGTATGGTGATGGAACTCAAGTGCAATGTACACTTGCCAGCGATAGTATCCAAATTGGCGGGCACAACTTTAAAAACATTTCAATCTGTCTAGCAAATTTCATTCAAACCACTACAGGATCTACAGATGGGATTATTGGTAACATCCATTTAATATTAGGACTCGCTGTTCCTGGCGATTCACCCTCTGGTGCTGATTTGTTTGCCTCAATAACTCAGCAAGCAACAACTGGCCAAGCTATTGCTGGCTTTTGGTATGACAGATCAGAAACAATCAATTTCTCTGACCCTTCAGTCAAAGCTGGAGAAATTACGTTCGGTGGGGTGGATACTTCTCGATTTACTCCTCCTTTCCAGTATATTCCTGTAGATTCAACTCAGCAGAATTGGTTCACGAATTTGGATTCTATAGCTGTAAATAATCAAGTCTTGGCTACCTCTGTATCAATTCTATTGGATACTGGCACCACAAACTGCATCATTCCATCCAAAGTTTACAGCCAACTCAATCAAATAATGAATGTAGATAAAAATGGAAATATGCCGTGCTCTGTTGTCAAGAGTCTTCCTACAATGACTTTTACATGGGGCTCAACTGTAATCAACCTCACATGGCAACAGCAAGTCATTATTGATTTGAACAGCAACACATGCTCCACAATATTCCAACCTGCTGGTCCAACTGATGTGATGATTTTGGGTGCTCAGTTCTTGCGCAACTTTTACACAGTCTTTGACTATGGAAACAACACTGGAAATGCAAGGATTGGATTAGCCCAACCTTCAGACTCTTTTACTGTTACTGTTCCAGGTTCAGCAGCTGCTTATTCATTGGCAGTGTTCTATGCTGTGCTTGTCTCTACCATGATTCTATAAATATATATAATTTTGATTCGTCTTGATTTTACATTGAAAAGAATCGTTTAAATAAAATAATTGTATTTCTATATTAAAATAGCAAAAATGGAAATACAAGCAGCAAGCATTGAATACCTGACAGCACCACTAGAGTTTGGCAAAGTCATGGTGAATGAATCAGATGGTTTTGCTAGCCCGACTCTTGCTCCAGTAGAGTTACTTCCATAATCAAAAATAGAGTAAAAGTTTCTCAAAAACTGTGCACCAAGAATTAATGGATCGTCAGTGCTACCTCGTCCAGGATAAAAGATTGACATACACGATTTTGTTGGCATATCGACAATAATTTGTTGGTCCCAAGTCAAAGTTACAGAAGCGTCCTTCCAAGTAAAAGTGATTGGCGGGAAGGACTTTGCTTTGGAACAATCCACCAAATTATTTTCATCCATATTCATGGTTTGGTTAAGTTGAGCAAATACTTCATATGGAACAATAGCAACTGTGGTTCCAGTATCAAATAGAATAGAGGTTTGAAGGGAATACACAATTTGGCCATTGTATGAAATAGATTCTAGATCAGTGAACCAATTCTCTTTGGAATCAACTTGAATCCAACTAATTGGCGGTGTATATCTAGTCGAATCGATTCCGCCAAACTATGATTAGAAATAAAGTACCATAATCTCACCAGCCTTTCCATTAGGGTCCAAATTTTCAGATCTGTCATACCAGAATGAAGCAAGGTTTTTGCCACTGGCAGCTTGTTGTGTAAGGGCTGAAAAAATATCAGCACCAGATGGCTTATCTCCAGGAACAGCAAGTCCAATTAACCCATCAGTGATACCAGTTTGAGTGGAAACGTCGTAAGCCAAGCAAATCGGAATATTGTTCATTACGGTACCTCCAATTTGAACGGTATCTTGGGCAAGAGCGCAGTCAACTGTTGTGCCATCACCGTATGAAATAAAAGTATCAGATCCATTTTTTTTAAAAGTCGAACTAGCCATTGAGTCAAACATATTATTTCCGCATTCACCAATGCAGTCTTTGTTTGTAATCCAAAACAAATCAGAGCCGGTATCAAACAACACATTAAAGAATTGTGGTGGAGTTCCCACACCAACATTTCCTTGCAGAGTATAAGCCTGTTGGTTCGCATTCAAGGCTCCAGTTGAAGTAACAGAATTCTGCAATTTGGTCGTGAAAGAGACCTTGATTTCACCCCTTTCGTTGTTTGCAGGATTGTGTTTCCAGTTTCTGGCTTCAGCTAATTGAAATAAGAGAGTGAGCATTGTTTCTTTGTCAGCTTCTGGGTTTTTATAAAAGAAAATAGATCGGGACCTCTTTGTTACAACCTACAGTTTTACACCGAAATTCATTTCAAATAACAATAAAGACTGGTAACTATCTCGCATTCATTCGCATGGCTTGTCAGATGGTTGCGCTGTTGATTCGCAATTTACTTCAGCCTATAATAGTTTGAGATACACTGTGTTCAATATAACATCCTAAAGAATTTCCTTTTCTGGTGTCGTAGGTTGGATGACTCAGAAAATCAGTGTTATATCTTATGGTCTCTCTTGAAGTAGTGCAGACTACTTTATCTGAAAAAAGATAACGGATTCCCAGAAAATAGATTTTACTCGACCATTGGTATTTCTCGGTAATACACCAATGATAACTTGAATTTATTGACAATGTGGAGAAGCTTCGACCAGCACTCTATAAGTTGGCTTTGAGATTTCTTTTCCGTTGATGGGAATATAAGCACCACCAGTATGCCCTGGCCCAGCTTTTCCAACTACCAGACTATTTTCATGTTCAGCCTGAGCAACAAATAATGGTCTTCCGTCACTGCTACCTCCAAAAACGAATGGATGTTCAAGGTAGAAATTCAGTTCGTTCTCAACTTGTACCCACTTGACTTTATCCTGATCTCCACACAAAATTTCATACTTTTCAACAAGGTTTTCTTTTTCTCCCCAGGGAATTGACGCTCCTAGAATTGCTGGTCCTGCTTTACCTACATGAACACCATTTTTGAAAAAGGCTCTGGCGGCTGAATTAGAGAATGTTACCATACAAATTGCTCCCATCAGCATCATGTCCGAGTACTATTGCTTCTTTAGGAATATCATTCTTTTCCGTATACTTCCAAAATAACGGAGGCATTGGTTCCCCTGCCTCCGTAAAGTGATTATACTCTTGAATTCTTTGCTTTACTTGCTCTTCCCATATTTTTTCAGTCAATGGCTGTTCATATGATTTAATCATTGATGGGCTTCCTACGTTTTGCAATGTCAACCCATCGGGAGTAAGCATATGCATTCCACCAATCTTGGCATAGTAATCATCCGTTTTGAATGCTGGAGCTGAATCGAGTTCGATTGGAGTGAATTTCCCAGCTACAATTAAACCAAATAAACCTTCCGAGTTTTCAAAACCAGTCACTCCAAAATGCGCATATATTTTGGCAGCGAATTGCGAGCAAAACACAGTCTTTTTCCCTGACCCACCTCCAATATCTTTGTTTAGCTTTTCTTTGACAGTATTCTCTACCCTTTTGCCAAAATCTTTGGCAATCTGTTTAGTCTTGTTGAACAAGGACAACAGAGAATCGGAAGCTGAAGCCAACTGCGGGACAATGCTATATGGATATCCGTAGTCCTTGTACTTGTTGTACAACTCCAAAAACTCTTGTTGGATTTTAGGTAGCCCTCTAGCATAAATCTTTTCTCGTTCTGCGTCTGTAAGGGTACTGATTCCAATGTCCGCTGCTGCTTCCATGATAGCATCAGCGAATGGTCTGATTTGAGGTCCTGAATGATTCTTTTTCCCATCTACAAATGGATGGTCCACTGGTCCAACTTTGCAGTAGGTGTAGCCCAACACTGACCCTGAAAATACTGATTCATACAGATACAGTTTATCAGGTTCCATGCAATCGAGCGGTAACACGGATTTGTCTACTATAATTCCCACATGCGTCCATAACGTTCCTTCAACATTGGCGTCACTGGGATCAACATACTTTTTCTCAATCTTTTGAATCAAGTTCCCGACCGGATCATTTCCCTTGAACAATACTAAATCGAATGGTCGTAATTTGTATCCTTCCTTTCCTACTTTTCGAAATTGTCGGATAGTCATTTGGTTAAATTTTCCGCAACGTTTTGAATAACTATTGTTGTTCAGCCACAAAATATGATATTTGGTTCAGAAATACTACCTTTTCGTAACCGCTTCTTTCGATTGAATCCATAGCTTGTAAAATCTCCAAGATCTATAGTCTCAAAGTGCTCTTATATAGCAACAGGTTTGAGAATGTCAGCTCAATGCTGGCAAAATAGAGCTTGCATACCTTCACTCTTTCCCTACACTTGAATATAGAGTTTCTACAAGTCTGTCACAAGTTCAAAGGTGCGATAAGAAGTCCAATATCTGTCAGACTTTAGGTACAGACACTTTAACAAGTAAAAACTATGCATTATAAAAGGTATGAGGTTCTATTAACAAATAAAAAAACTAGAGCAATTCAACGTCAAAATCAACAGCAGGTAAATGATGAGCCAAATCAGCTTGTTCAAAATAGTCCAAAATAGTTTGCATCTGAATAGTGTAAGCGTTTGCCATTTCAATCAATTGGAAACGCTTTTGGGATAAACTTTCATACAAGTTTTGAAGTTGATCTAGGTTATCATCTTCTTCAGTGGTAGAGTACATTTCATCTGGGTAGTACTCTGCTTCTAGTTTGATCTCGTTTAGTGACAGGTCGACCGCAGAGTCAATACGGTCTGATGAGCTCTTGAGGGACTTTTGGCTGGTGGACTGCAATGAATTGCCTTCACTGTCAATAGCAAATTCCTCCAGCGTTTCCAATGATACGCTGTTGGAAGAGATCAGCCTAGAAATAATTTCTTCATATTCGACAATTGACTTGTTTAAAGATCCCAGCTCTTTCTTGTGCTCTTGTTCCAAGTATTCCAGTAAGGATTTCTGACTGGCTACTTTGGTTTCCAATTGGTTCATTTTTTCAAGTATATCAGGCACCCTTATGATATTGTTCCAATTGCCTTGGTGATCCTAAGATTAATTACAAGTACTTGAACTCGTTCGTACTTTTTTGATAGAGTCCAGTCACCATCGACTATGAATTTAAATACAATGGGAAAGGAGGATACGGTAATTGTCGCAGAGTGTTCACCATCCATATGCTGACAGACGATGGATTTTTGCCAGTTATCAAAATCGCCTGTGACTATTACCTACAATTAATTCTTCTTACATTTGATCCTCCTTCGTTCCATGAAATTTTGGTGGACATTTTTGTCTAACTTTTTTTTTTGGCTTTCCTCACTTTGGCGTTCATTTTTCTTTTTTTGGTAGGCAGATTAAATTGCAATCGGAAAAAATTAAAGCCTCTATTACTTGCTGGTTAAAGTCGGCGGTAGTAGATCCATATAGTTATCCATAATCCAATGCAAAGTCTTTTTTTTGCAGGTGCTGTAATGATGTGGACGGGATGGATCGGGTAATGAGTGATAAGGTCTAAACTAGAAATTTTCCACTTGACGATTCAATATTCTCTTTATTGAAAGACAATTGCCCCAATTGAGGGAACACTGCTGAATAACACTTGGCCAAGGTCGCCTTCGTATCCAATTTCAGAGTAATATTCCTTCATTCCATCCATAAAAGAGCTCAAGTTGTCCTTTCTTATCAAATGAACGGTGCATCCTCCCCATCCAGCACCAGTCAATCGTGAACCTAGCGACCCATTCTTTGCGGCTAATTCACATACTTTATCAATTTCATAGCAGCTACATTCAAAGTAATCTCTGCAGCTAGCTTGTGATTCATTCTGTATAAAAAAAGAGTTTACCATCAAATTCCCTAGTACCACAGGATCACCTACTTGGCAAGCCTTGACAAATTTGTAAACCCTCTGAGCTTCTGTTAGTATGTGCACGGCCCTTTTCAAAAGCTTAAACTCGGTGGCTCTGATTTGAATTGGCTTGATATATTCTTCTTCCACTTTGGAAACGTCAATATCCAAGATTTTGGCAATATCTTGGCGAGTATAATCGCCGGAAAGGTGTTGCTTGACTAACGCTAGAGGCTTTTCAAATTTATCAACGTCTACGGTCAATGCAACTTACTATCGGATGAATCCTTTTCTTTTTCTACAAAATCCCATAGATTCTTGTACTCTTTCTTCAAATAGAATCCCAATAGCGCAACAATCAACCTGCACTCTACTACTCTAAGGTTGTAATGAATAGGAGCAGTAACTGCTTTATCGGATACAACTAGAGTATTAGCAATAACAAAGACAAGATCGTTTAATTTGAAATCTACCAGAGTAGCATTCAACTTTGGTTCAAAATCAATCAACAGTGGGGTTTTGTTTGCTACAATAGAGATTGACTGGTCCATGCCACCACTTTCAACACCACAATAGCGCTCACTTTTTATCGCGATTTGAGTTAATTCTCCTTTTGTTGGAGATAAATTGTGAATATAACTGGTCAACAAAGCTGAGCAACAGACAAAAGCACTGGAGGATGATAATCCGCTCCCAGTAGGAACAGTTCCATCAACTAGAATCAAAAGGAATTACCAACAACTTGCACACTAACACTGTGCACGTTGTACGTTTCCAACACGCCTTTAAATCCGCATTTAAAGTAAGTGGTCCAATCATGCGCCTTCAAATCAATAGTAAAATCCGTGCCAAACTCGCTACTCTTATACTTTGGGTTTGTATTTGCGATTTTGATTGTTGGCTTGTCGCTCTTTTGAAATGAAAACGCCATCAAGCAGTCTCTATCTATTGCCATAGGAAGAACAGAGAATCCAGAGTAATCGATATGCTCTCCAATGATATTTAGACGACCCTGAATTAGTAATGATTACTGGTGATCTGCAGTAGTGAGTTGGGCTGGATTTGAACGACTGTTCGAATTGATTGTTTAGTCGTTTGATTCTATCAACTGGATAGAATTCATCTACAGCTGATTTTTCAAAAACTGGGATTTTGTTTTCCATTTAATTTTGGAAACTCAAAAAGTCTTTTTAGTCTCTTGACCTGAAATGAGCCTTTGAGCATCACAATTGACTTGTGCGATTCCATTCTTGATTTATAATGGAGGCCTTCACTGTTCAGTTGTCCATAGGGATACGATGGCATCAAGTGTTGAGTAGCATCCACATAGACACGATTCAAATTACCAGAGACACGATTCAAATTATTAGACATTCAACTGCGAGTAGAAAAAAGATTGCAATAATCAACTCTATTTTATGTAAATACAATAAATAATTAAAGACAAGATGCCCAGAAAGCACCATCATGGCAAGTGGTTCCACCGGCACATTTTTGGACAAAATTGTTGGAACAGTAAGCAAAGCCAGTCTTGTCGGCAGTGCAATAGGTAACCAGACTTCCACCGCATCCATTGCTGTTGGTGATTGGAGGAGCTGGTGCTGGATTGCTTGGTGGAGAAACTACTACTGGTGCTGGAGCTACAGGTTGGGAAGAAGTGCAAGATCCTTTAAGCGGTTGGCAGCCAACACCACAGAAACGAGCATCGCTACCACAGTATCCGTATTGGGAGCAACACAAACTTCCGCAGTTCATACCAGCATGGTCGCAAATGTTTGACCCCGATGGTTGAGGAGGTGTGACTTGAACTGGTGGAACAGGGTCTGGTTGAGCGGAACTTGGATTGGTTGCTGGAGCTGGGTTGGTAACTGGCTGTGAAGATCCATCGCACGTACCAGCATTAGCTTGGCAACCTGAACCACAGTAAGCAGGTCCAGTACCACAGTATCCCCATCTAGAGCAACACGCAGATCCACAGTTGACACCACTAACTCCACAAGTTCCAGAGGTAGAAGATCCGGTGGATGGAGTGGTAGATCCAGCAGCAGGGACTGGCACTGGCGCAGGTTGAGTAGATCCAGAAGACCACGATGATCCAGAACAGATAGCAGTAGATCCACTGGCAACTGGAGGTGGAGATCCAGCAGGAATAGAGCAGACACCAGCATTTGGTGGGAAGTTTGCAAGGTTGACAGCTTGAACAGATGATGGGCAAGTGATAAATTCCCAGTCGGCATCAAATCTTCCAACTGTAAGAGATCCAGCTAGCTCAGTGAACATGCCAGGAGAGAGATCTAATCCCTGATTAGGACATCCAGGGCATCTATCAACGACTGGCCCAATAGTAGTTCTTCCATTGTAACTGATTTTGACACACAACCCACACATGCCAGGTTGATACATTCCAGTGTTCATTGCAACAAAGTAATTGTGGTTGACACAATCCAACGCACAAGCTCCAATTCCGTTACCATCGATACCCCAAGGCCCATAAGTCTCAACTGGTGGTCCATAGTAAGACATGGAACCAGAATATGCAGCGGCTGTTTGTAGTAGAGATAGAGCAGTATATATAATAAGAGATCCAGCCATAGTTGCTATGTTGTAAGCTTTGTGTGTGGGGAACGATCGGCTATTTATACTTTGCCACTCTTAATTCTTTAAAATAATTTTTTTTCCAAATGTACGAATCGGGAACTGTTAAAATAATGAATGCGAGTTTCGGTGAGTAATCCTTGTACCACCATAGAAAGTGAACAAACTATAGAAATATCTCAAAGCGAGAATTTATATCAATATCCGATGAATTCGCTTGAAATAATCACCGATCTGAAGAATTATAACGACTATCGATCATCAGGACTCGCAAAAACCGTGATTTGATCTAGATCAGCAGTGTACCATATATGTACTAGAGTTTAACTTTGTTTAACCGCAATTAATTTTTTTAATTTCACGCTGTGGCACAGTTAATTTTTTTTAAATTCCTTATTTTTGAAACAAATATGGAAGTCCCTTTAGTGCGGAGTAACTAAGGTAAAGAGATGAAACCAGTGGTTTTAGGACCATTTTAGGATTCCGATATTACTATATTCAACCTGTTGAAGGAACCCTTAAATTAAACCATGATGGAATACGTTCTTTCTACCTGTACCACGATAGTCATGTTTTTACTCATGATCATGCAACAAAAAAGTAGAGATCACATTAATTCAACTTCTGTGCTTGCAAATTTCATTGTTATATTCCAGAAGCTTTGCTCCGCGCTACTCAAAGGAACTATTAATCCGATATGTTGCGTAATGTAGTGCCACGATTTAAATGATTTCATCACCACAAAAACTAACGGAATCTCATCGGTATTGCGTGCTTATACGCTGGTTCAGCCAATCACTAAATACCTCTGATCACTAGTACCAATCCTAAGTCGAAAATAAGAGTATTTTAAAGAGATAGGGCCAAGGTAAAGAATGACTTTTAAACAGTCTTTTGCACCATGGCAGTTTCAAACTATAGAGCAAAATATACAGAGATCAATCTTGGAATCTCGTAAGTCAACCAAGCAACAACTTTATTATCATGCACCAAACTCAAACCTTTGAGAATGTTCCAAGACTTGGGGACAACAAGAACCAACTCAGTATAACTCTTACCATTTGCTGTTGGTCACTCTGGAGCAAAGTAAACTTGTCTGGAAAGTAGCACTCAAACTACTTGACTATTCGACTTTACAATCTGAACTTGAAAGTCACTGAATCCTTTACCCCGATTGGGCAGCAGAACAAGGCAATCTAGCTAATATGAAAGAGCGCTTGTCCTTGGGAAGCAGACACATTTAGTGTTGCAGCAATGTGAAATCTCAAAGTCCCTACGATATTACCTTTGATATCCCATACTGAAAAAGAAACTTGAGTGCACAGCAATGGCTACGAGATAGCTTGACTGTTATTATCGGAAACCACATTGGCACTAATAAGGTTGAATGGCGGATTCATCAAACTGCTTTAATTTTTTCGGTGACTTGAAACAAGTTTCCTAAAAGAAATAGAAATGATATTCCCATTGGTGAACGCAAGAGGATTATTTGAATTCCAGCCAGTGACTGAATATCTCCAAAAATATCCAGACTATGTCGGAGACCATTCTGTATTCCTCAACCACTCTGTTGGCGAATCAATTCTTGTAGTCAACAATTTCACCACAGTTGGAAAACCACAGGATTTTTCAAACGATTATATTTCAAGAATAACTGATTTGGTAGCGCTGTATCGCTCGAATGGGACGTACGATTTGGCTCGCATATATGTACGGTGCATGGCGTTCTTCACCAACCCACAGGACTCTTACTCTGTTGCTTTGGAGAATTCAACCGAACTGATATTCGACTATATTTCCTTTCAGGGGTCGTTGAATTTAACCATGGAAAAGATGGATTTAATCATTCAAAACCCAAACATTATACCAACAGACAATACAACAGTCAACGACCTTTTGAAGAACGCCACTATTACGCAATTGAATGTTACTAATGCCAGCGGATTGGTCAGAGGCAATTTGTACTCTAATTCTGATAATGTGATTTACGCTGGAAACTTTGACTTGCACAGTGTATCCTTCCATGCTGATTACAACTCAATCAACTCTTCCTTCAAAGGACTGAGCAACTCTCGCTTCAATTTTACCAAAAACAATGATGGGATGTATTTGACTATTCTCAATAGCACGATAAAATACGATTCATTTGCTTCAAACTCGAGCATCAAGCTATATCCAATATCAGGCTCTGTTGATTTTGGAGGGCTTTCCTCATATTTGCTAAAGTGTACTAATGGAATTGTGACTGGCGATGCAAATGATGGAAATTCGTTCTCATTTACTCTACCAATTGTGTTGGCTGTATCCTTGGGCATGGCACTCTTGGTCACAATAATATCCCTTGGTGTAGTTAGACGGCATTATAAAAGAAGAGTTGTTCCCATATCTGCTATACCAATGATTAGCTACGAAAACCTGGACATGAATTCTAGAATTTCGAGATTCCTGGAAATGTATCCACCAAACACCTCAGAAGCCAAAACTCTTGCCAAAGAAATACTATATTCTGATGAAATAACTATGCTTCAACCAATTGTTTTTCCTGAATTCCCATTCGCGATATACCCACCACCTAGAATAGATATTGAAGGAACAATGGTGCAGAATATTACAATCAAGACTAATCAGCCAGTCTCTATCCAATGCAGTCAACCATTTCAACCACAGCTGCAGCTGCTTAATAACCCACCACCATCTTTTGAGCCTACATCTAACCCAAATGTTTACATCGAGGTTATAGTTAGCGAAGGAGATGCCTGTATAGGCTTTGCAACACTACCATATCCATCGTTTGTACTGCCTGGATACGAAACACAATCAATTGCATACCATACAAGAGACGGAAAAGTATACCTGAATTCAAGATTTGGAATGTCGTATGGCACTGCAAAAAAGATTGGGATAGGCTACAGAGTAACTGAAACCACTTATAACGATCATGTGCTCTACCAAGTTATATTCTTCTTTTGTCTTGATGGACTTCGGGTAGGAGATGAAGTAGTTGTTGAAGGAGTGGATCCTGCTGATTTGTACTTTATCTGTGGTAGTGACTCTGATTGCTCATTTAAAGTCAATTTTGGCGATTTAACTAGACATAAATGAACATTTTTATAATCATTTTGTTTCTTTATCATTGCAATTTGATAAATGACTAGTTTAGTCAAATAAAGGCTATCTTTATTGACTAAATTCCGCTACCCAAGGAAGATCAACAGTATAAGCCTTTCCATTCAATCTTTCAAGTACCAATTCCATTGTATCAGTTTCAGGCAAAGGCATTCGAGCACAATCCCGAAACGACATTGCATTAATGATTGACTGGGTAAATGAATTTACAGGTGCTTCAACCCACTTGTTTTGATTAACATAATCCATCGTTTCGATTCCATTAATCAACAAGACTTTGTCGCCAACACTAATATCCAGTGCGTTTGAGGAGTAACGCAGTACTCTGATTATCGACGAGAATTTACTAATGTACAATTCGTTTTTTCGCAATTTGAATTGTACGGCTAGGTGCAGTTTGTAGCAGCGATGATTGCCTGGTATGCTGTATGGGGTGTAAATGTTTCTTATAGCTTGGAGCAAGTTTGATATGTGGTAGTGGAATTCTTTGTCTGACAGGATTGGTATGTGGGAAATGATGATATCTATACGTTCCAAAGCATTTATATCTGGATATTCGTCATCAAAATGAGAATGTTTCTCTAAACTGTATTCAATCTGTTGCTTGATTTTTGTCGCCAGCAAGATTTTTTGGTTGGTGGTATAATATGATATTTTAATGTCTTTGCGGATATGTAGTAGCAATGCAAACTGCTTTTCTATGGTCATGGATGGCATTTACTTTTGATTCATTCAGTTGTTTTTATACCCTGTATTTCTTTTGCCTTTTGAAAAACGGCTTGTGGTCACTATTAATTTGCGATAAAACACCAAAGAAAACTGATTCGCAGTGAAAGAGGGAACTGTCCGATCAACAAAAACTTGCTTGAATTGCTGCCTTAAATGGTTCTTGCGGCAGATGGGATCGATTTTTATTTCAATTGATTTCAGGATTTTGTGACTGCAAACCAAACAGAAGGTCCGAGAAAAATGAAACACCCGATTTTCTGTGATTACTTGAAAAATTGATAGTACCATAGAATTCTTTAGCCGAATTGTTGATATAGAGCTGATTAGACATACCAGAGAATCTCGCTTAACCCTATTTGAACACCTTCAGGTATAATCTAGTTAAACATTGCGGATGGATTTATTTGATCACAGTTGCTTGTTCAATTCACGCAAAGCCCTCAAACACACCCTCCCAGTTTTATGTGATTGGCGCCAATTTCTTAAAAGAGTTTTATTGGGTTGAAATACACAGATTAGGAAGACTTGTGACAGAAAGTAGCAAGAGTCTCCTTTCCAGTATTGTAGAGCTCAAAAGACTCGTCGAACGGTTTAAACAAGTGCCATGAAGATTTACCGTGTGCAGTAAGACTCAAATCTGCTTGAGCAATAAGAGCAACACCAAATGTACCAGTTGAGCAGCTGTTGAACACACCGCTATCGTATTCCAGTCCAATAGATGTGTCAAGTGGAAGACCAGCATCAAACGTGAAGCGTTTAAGAACCTCCAAGTTCAAGTTAATGGAAGGAATCAAATGGGCAGAAACAGAAGCTTGAATATCTTTGGAGATGGTCAATGGATGTTGCTTAAAGTTTGGTGATTGGCTAACAGTTGGTTTTTGATGAGCAACAGCGGAAACTGAAAAAGTATCAGATAATTCAAACCCGTAAACGAAATCAATTGGCTGAGTCACACTGTAAGATACACCCACGTCAACAGTAAATGATGGTCCAACGTTGAATAAACCTCTAACTGAAATTGGGTCCAACGATTTGCTAAATATTTGCAATTGTTTGAGCATCTGATTGTTGGATACAATTCGAGCATCTAGGTCCATTGAAGCGAGTAGATTTCCATTAGCAGTGACTTGGTAATCAGAGAGTGACATGCGAGTCCCTGAGACCGTGATTTGGTACCCAACGTTGCCAGATACATAACAGTTGCTGCAGAATAATTGGGCCTCGTCTCCTTTGAAAATTGGAACACTTGGATTGGTAACATGACCACCATCAAAGTTGATGTGGATTGGAGAACTGCCTGAAGTAACCCCACGCTTGTTATCTGGTGCACCCAAATGAGATATTTGCAGGCTGAATTCATCAGAGATTTCTTCGACTTGTTTGCGAGCAAATGCAACTGAAACAGTTGACCCGCTGTTAGTGACTGATTTCACATGGTAAGCCCCAGTTTCGTCAAATCCGTGGCATTTAAGTTCATGCTTAACCATAAAGTGAAGGTCATTGTAAGGCTTCCACGTGTTGTAGGCCTCCTTTGCAGATTGGCTATCTTTAAAAGTGAGCTTGATGGAGTCTTTCAAGCAAGCTATTTGAATTTGGGGCAAATTAGCCAAATTGACAGTTGGTACAGTAGGAGTGATTTGCATACCGGCAACAATTTTGCTATTGTCGTGCTTTGTCATTTCAAACAAAGTTTGAACTTGAGAAAGAGGATGGTAACCGTCTCTAGGAACTGGCACGGTAGACATTGTGTTCAAGGTAGATTGTGCTGCAACGAGCAAAGTACAGGCAGTAACAGTCAAAAAGTTCATTCTTTCTAATTTTCTGGTAGTGATGAGCAGTTATTGTGCCGATTTATAGTGTGCTGTGGCAGTGGAACTATTATCATGCCCAAGTTTACGAATGGGGTCTCTTGAAATTGTCCAAACGCTAGCATGTGGCAAGGGAAATTAGGATAAAATACTCAAACCAAAATTGCATATAATTTTACAACCAATGTATCCTATGGTATAATGAAGCTTTTATTAGATACGAATGGATAGAGTGAAATCAGTAAATGCTTCAATGTCAGACAACTTGCAAAGTCATGCAAATGCTTTGCACTCCTTTACCCAAAATGGTCAACAAGTGCAAAAAACCACAAATGATGTTCTGAACTGTACAACAATCACGGGCGTGACTTTCATTAATTGCATGGGCTTTTTCATTCTTGGCATTAAGATTAATTGGATATGGTAGAAGCACTCCAATAGTTTCTTTTGAGGTAAACTATATAGCAGGGGCTGCTTCATTAACAATTGAGCCAACTATTTGTAAGACTGTTCGCAGACCTGTGCAATGTTGGCCGCTTTCACCAGGAGTAAGGTTGAAATACCAGTCGGTAAAACTCTATCCGTGATAACTGGTTGATTGGATTACTGTTCATCAACACTTTCATCTGAATACTTGAACAATGGTTACTATTAGAACAAGCAAAAAACTTGATGTTGATTTATTAACACCGAAACTCTCGGATCATGGACAAGTAAATCTACTATATCAGAATATCCCTTTTCTTTTGCACATCTAATCGCGTAATTATTATTTTGAGTTGGATTGGCATTTGTGCGCAACAACAACTCGACAATTTCAGTGCTTCCCCTCGCACAAGGCAGCCAGAATACAACATCATTCCATATATCTCTGCTACGATCACACAAATCTTTAACTAGATATTTGTTGTTTGATTGAACGGCGAATCTAGCCAACTCTTGGTTTACCTGAAGCTTATCTACCAACACTTTGATTAAATTAATTTGGTTTGCGGATTGATGTTCCAGGACTTTGGTTAATGCTTTTCTGCAATCAAAGTATTCTAGTTCCACGAGGTGCTTTAGCGAGTTCAAGTGTCCATTCTTGCACACATAAAACATTACAGAGTTTACAATCATTTTCAAGTTGGATGTATTGATGCGACAGAGTAATTCCAGTGTTTGGTTGTCAGTTAAAAGGTACTGTGATAGCTGCAAACATGTGCCAATTGAAAACAGGCTGAAATCTAGTCGAAACAAGAGGTTGAATTGTTCCTTTTTTACAAGAAACACGGCTAATTGGTTGGTATCAAAATCACCAATAACAGTCATGTATTCAGAAATATCCTTGTTTGCTGAATCTTTATCGTAGGTTTCAAATAGTTCTTGTTGGTATACATGGTGGTGTAGTTGCAAATTATTATAGAATGCAAACCGCAATTGGTGGTAATCATCAAACGACAAGTAAGGCGCAAGAATAGCAAGCTCGTTAGTTATACACTGAAGCATAAGTATTAGAAATGGCTGTCATATTTATTTCCTTGCCACGTTGCTTGCCACGTAGAACAAACACAAAATACTTTAATCCATTTCAATCGAGCATTCGTTTATAGTAGATTGTAAATTGGTCATTTCTATATCATCCGGTTGTTCTGGTGCGTGGACATTTGCTTGGTCAATGGTATCTGTAATTTCCTCAACAGGTAAAGGATAGAATACTGCATCAGGGTCACCAAATGTAACTTGCACTGTACAATTCCCAGTAGCACCAATAGTAGGATATATTCTATCAGGAAAGAAGCCGTCTCCTACAAACTCATCACCGATTCGTACCCCATTATGTGTGAAATAGAACACTGTTTCAATCAATTCATGGTCCCTGATTTTAGGTAAATGAATAATGCGGTATCCTATTCCAACTGTATCTCCTTGAATTAAAGGTAGACCGCAGCCAACCCCGTTACCTCTGTTATTTAAATGAACCCTCCCTGTTGATGAAAAATAGCCTATAGAGTGTTCGTCGTATCCAGGCAATCTAAATGGCGGGTATGGGCATGCAGCAAACCCAAATGCAAAAGTTGTTTTTGGCTCTAATTGAATGATTTTGATTTCATAGTAGCACTGTTCAAGAATGATTGTGTTTGGAGTAGATACAAATGAAGGTGGAGGAATAGGTGCGCTGATAGATAAATCATGGGGTTTTAATGGAGTATTCGTTTGTATCGAACATTCAGTGTTGCCAATGAATTCTATAGTCTGGCTATCTGTCATTGCAGATATTTCCACAGCAGATGGTTTTTTAATAGGAAAGTCTTCAAATTGTCTAATCAACAGGAAACTAGGGGAATTGGCATTTTCCATTGATGTTGGCAAGATATTCACTGTTTTAAGGACCAGGAGAGTTGATTCGGTGTCTGGCGGATAAGTTACAAGAAACGAATCTGCTCTCTGCAAGATTTCATCTTCTGTCATTTCTGGTGGTGGAGGTGGTGGAATGTAAGGATTCTTTCGGTATTTAATGTATGCATACACCCAGATGAGACTGAAGAAGAATACCGCTCCAACTATAATAAAGACATTTGTCCATGTATTATGGAATCCATTTTGGGTACTTAGCCACCAGTCATTACTGTCTTTTTGCTGTTGATTTAAACTGCTAAACGTCAAACTGATATTGCCCGCATAGATGGTAGCGTTCTGCCAGCTGGCACTAGTGTAATTGCCAGTGATATTGAACTGATCCACCGTCATGGATGAATTTTCTATATATTTCCCATCAAGCGTTCCTTTTGAAATAAAGACCTTGTACCCAAGATATAAAGTTTCCACTGTCATATTGGATGAATATAGTACATGGCGAGTTGATATCTGCATACTGAATGTCAATGCTGTTAGTATGAGCGTAATTATCATAACTTTTTTCAGCGGAAAAATGGCATCATATGATTGCACCCGACAGGGCTCCAGCTCTGTGTAATACAGATGGTCTCAATACTGACTTTGCTTTGAAGATGCTGTACATTACATTTGACACCATAATATGCTCTCATATGTTTTCAAAATATATCAACCTCCGTCGTACTTCACAATCTATTCTTTTCACCTCCAGAAACATAGTTGGTGTCCAATTGTTAAATACAATCATAATTACACCTATTTTTATTATTCAATTAATGTCTTATCACTGTTTTCTTTTTTAAAACGCTTTTCTTCCTCAACTATTTCTGCTTCAATTTCTTCAACTTCATCTGCAGAACAAACGCGGATTTCTGTGTAGACAGGTTGCCCATCAACATACCCAGATACATATCGAGGCTTTTTGTTCTGATTTGAACTTCTTTCTGACTTCCTTGTTGGTGGTTTTTGGGTTGAAACATAGTATTGTGGTGGAATTGGTCCCGCTTTAATTGGAGTTTCGTGTTTCAATTCGATTTTAACTTCATCGTCTATTTCTTTTTCTGTGTTGTTCTTTTCCGACAACAGACAAATAACGATAGCTTTAATCAAATTTTTCCCCATGGGTTGAACCAGTGTTGACCTTACATGTTCGGAAAGAGAAATGTCATCATTGTAAGGATAAGTATAGATAGCATTTCGTTCAGCATTTTCCACAAATACTTTGAAAATCTTTTGGGTAAACAAAAATGTTGGACAGCCATATCTATACAATGCGCATAAAGTTTGAATCCCTCTTGATTTGTAATACCAAACTCCTCTTTCCCTGAAAGTTTCACTCCTTTTAGCCTCAGAAGCGATTAAATGTCGACCTCTTCTATTCAAAAAATGTGGGTCCGTCCTTGACCTAACATCATATTCATTTTTCGTAAAAATGCCACCTACAATTATTTTGGTTTCTGATTTGACTTTAAGTCCAATATCGAGAAACCCTGAAATGATAGAAACTAGGGAACCAAACTGAGCTTGAACATCACTTTCATGAGTTCCTGTTGGTAAATTACGCAGTTCATCTAATGATTCAATTACAGACCTTTTTTCCACAACTTGATTGTACAATTCCTCCCAGTTAGACGATGTATTCAACATAGTTGACAAACCAGCTAAACCACCAACATCATTAATGTTTCTGTAAATGTAGGGATTCAATAATCTATGCGACATTTTTGATGCTGTTGGCTTAACTATTAATATAATAGGCAACCCAGCCTTTGTTTTTTTTGGCAATGGTTTCTTTTCCCACTGCTCAATTTCACCTTCCATGAATTGTTCATTTTGGGTAAAGCGCAAGGCTATGTCGTCACTTTCAGCTGTTTCTTCATCATCCATTTGGACTGTGCTATCTTCTGTGTGTGTGCTATGGATACTTTCCTCATCATCGTCATAAGCACGGATTTCGATCTCCATTTCAAAAATTTTGTTGAACTGAAAATGGGACAAACTAGAGAGTAATTTTTGAATTTAAATGGTAGATAAAAAGTTGAATCTAATTAGAGAGGGAAACAGATGAACAGAAATTGATATAAATGAATAAACTATTGTGATAAATGATACCCAATTCTTGCACCAGCGACTAACCCAGGTACATTCCCATAGATATATCCTATCTTACCAGCTAATAATCTCGCGCTCTTATATTTACCACTTTTTGAAAGCATTTACTATTATGTTTGTTGAACTCTGCGACCATGTTCGGTGGGCCAAAATTTGTCCATGGATTAGAGATTAACAGGTGGTATTCACCTCTACAGAGACAAGCTCTGAATTAAATTTGTATGCAATCAGATCACTTGGATATTCACGGCACTGTTTACGTCGCCATTCCGGATACTGTTGCAGTCAATTCACTGTCTCCTACACAAAGGCCGTTGTGATACTATTTGCTTGATTGATATCCGCAACCAAATAAACTGTACCCGAATGATTTAAAAGTGTCGATGAATCATTTGGTTATATCCAAACTGGAAATTGCGACAACACCAAATATGGTATATGATTTAGCCAAATATATTGAGACCAGGTATTAAGTTGCTACTACAAAGAGTAATAATTCCTCATAATTAAACTTTTTGAAAGTCGGTATTACTCATGATGGCGCATAGAGATTTGCATGACTGGACGAAATTCTTCAAGATTTCCATGTCAGCCAACGATACATTTGCTGGATTTCAGAAGCGATCAGACGGTGATGTACCGGGATATCTGTTTGTTATATTACCCCAAGCATGTGTATGGCTAGTTTTCTTTATACTGTTTCGTTTATACTTTTGCCTTGAACGAAATGACCATGATCTTGAAGACTTGCAAAATAGTACTGAACAGACTGCGAAATATAGAGCGGATGCGTTTTTAGCTGCTTATCCGCCAGATTCGCAGGCAGCCAACGAACAATTGAAAAACCAGCAAATCCCAAATATTAGCATGGTACAGCGAAATTTCTATGGATTTGAATCTGACAATTCACCGGATATTTACATTTCTGAAATGATTGAATCTGTAGGGATTCAAGTGCTTGAAATCAAGACTAAACGTGAATGCAGTCTACAATGCAATGCAGGATTGAAGCAAAGAGAATTTGATGACTATGTCTCACCGCCACCTTCTTTCAATAGGGTAGAATGCAAAGGCGGCTTTTATCAACTAGGAGTAATCCAGATGGATCCTGGTGCTGTCATTGCAATTGGCTTTGCTACTTGTCCACACCCAAACTTTAGACTGCCTGGCTATGACAATTATTCTATTGGATACCATTCCTCTGGAAAGGTGTTTATCAACGATCGAGGAAAAGATTGCATTCCTTTCAAAGTGGGAGATACTGTTGGAATTGGGTACAGAGAAGTTGATTTGCCCAGAATCAGCAATCACACCCTCAACCAAACCGTTTTCTATTTCACTCACAATGGTAGTAGGTTTGGAGATGAATACTTGACTGACGGCTTTTATCCTGAACATATATTTCCAACTGTTGGGACAACAAGAAACTGCAAAATTATGTTGGAGTTTGGTGACCCGCAAGTTGTATTTAATCCTATTCCTGTATATGATAATGAACCTTCTCCTTGTATTGTAGAAATCCCTCCAATGGAAAAATAAAGTCTATATGTATGATGCCCCGACTTTGAGGTCGCTTTCCCTTTCAAGCTTTTCACAAAAATAGAATGCTGATATATTGGTTGGCGGATAGTGTGTACAGTAGAGGTCTGTTTTCATTTACTTCAATATATCAGCAACTAGCTGCAATCAACATGTCCACCGACTTGTCATTCCTCAGTATTAGCCAGTACCAGTTCAACAATGACGAACAATTCCTTGTCCCGTATTCGATTAATGGCACTCAATACAACACTCAAGTGTACACTTCAAAGAATTTACCAGTTTCGGATTCGTTATTGGCAATTTTCACAAGAATGTTGGTTACAAACACCAACGCAACCAGAGCTACGGATGATACGAATTACTGGACCAACTATCCAAGCTCAATCACAGTATTTGCTGATAATAATGAAAATTTCAATCAAAGTCTGAGCAATCCAAATGCCACTCTTTTAATGGATAGTATTCAGTTAAATGGTGATGTAGGGATAACAACTGAAAAGAGTTTCTTTAACTTTAGTGTTGGCGGGAATTTACCCTTAATCAAAGATGCAGTTTCCAAGTGGAATCAGTCGTTAGTTGCTGGGACAAGTAAGGATATTGACCAACAATTCAACCAACAGCTTTCAAATTGGATACCAGCCCTTAATTTGACTAGTGCCAATATAACTGGAATGAATGGTCAGTTTACAGGTGCAGTTGCCTCTGGAAACACTGGTGGTATATACAACGGGAACTTTGGACTGATCAATATTAATTTCTCTCTTTCAAATATTTACTTGAATTACAGTTTGGATAGCTCTATTCAATTTACAGTTTCTGGATTGTCAAACATCTACGTTGATCAGACTTCTCATTTACTTTTTACTTGTAATTCATCTATAAAAGGCCCAAAAGGTGCTCCGCTAGCTGTATCTCTTGCTGAATCAATAATATTTACAAATGGAGGTCAAGTCAATTTTTCAGGACAAGCTGGCTACATGGTAGTCTACAAACCTGCCAAAGAAACAATATTATCTATCGTAGTTAGGTTTGCCCCAACTGTCCTGGTTTCATTCCTGATGTTTTATTGGGTGATAAAGAGTAGAAGAAAGCAGATGGAGGAAAGGAGAAGGAGAATTGCAAATAGGATGGAAATGACACTCATGAATACTGTAACACGAGCAGATGCTTTTTCAAGCAGCTTTCCTCCAGATTCAGAAGCTGCAATTTTAGAAATGAATTCTCATGACGCTACGCCAATATCAATGTCAGGTCTTGATGGACCTACATTCATGTGTATTCGACAGTTTATCGGACACGAGTTTGAGGGAATCCAGCCTTCTGTTGATATCCAAAAGATGAACACAGAAAGTGGAACCCAGATTGTAGGATTTGTTACAACTCAAGAATGCTCGATTCAAACAAACGCTTGTCTCAAACCACGCAAGTTTGGAAACGACTTGCCACAACCACCGCCTTCTTTTGATGATGAATCTGTAGAATTCAACGAAGCCTATTTCGAAGCTAGACTCTTGGAAAAAGATTCAAGTACAAAGATTAGTATTGGGTTTGCCACATGTCCTTGCCCGCCTTTCAGACTGCCTGGTTACGACTACGATTCAGTCGGATACCATTCCGAAAGCGGCAAAGTGTATCTGAATGATCGAACAAAAGGAATACAGTGCGGTCCACCGGTAAATATAGGAGATGTTCTTGGTGTAGGATATAGAATTATTGAACTTCCAAAAGTTGGAGATCACATACTTAACCAAACCGTCTTTTACTTTACTCATAACGGGACCCGTATTGGCGATGAGTGTGTCGCAGATGGGTTCTACCCTGACAAAATATATCCTACGGTTGGATGTACAGGAAACTGTAAATTGGAGCTTATTTTTGGTGACAGTAGCAAAGTGTTTGCACCACCAACCAAATTCAGTCTTCCGCAATCGTCGCTGCAAGAAGTTCAAATTGCTATAGATGCTAATGGACCCACTCTACAAACAGAAGCTGCTCAAGTGCCAGATTCGCAAGTTTCAGAAGAGCATGAAATAGAATAGAAAATTAGTTTTTTAAATTTTTGTATGAGCACGAAAATTGGAGTTGAAGTTGAAAGCAGCAAGATTGAATTCACTATACAGTAGATTGTTGATATTGAGTTGAGGCGACAGATACCTACCACGTTCACCAACTCACTTTAGCTGTCAAGCATATTAACACAGATGGCATCTGATAGAGCTGTCAGTCAGACACGGTTAATTGTTTTTGAACCAGAATTCATAGTCAGCATTAATCATGATGGAGCCCGAACTGACAATGGAAAAATCAAATGGTGGCAACCTTTCTTTACCATGATTCGATTCCTTCAGCTTGTAAATATTCTTCAAGTGTATGGCAAGGGAATCTACTCCTTTACAAATACTTCGCAGGCGCTAAGAATAGCAGATTACCAAATGGGCCAGGTGTATTCAAGTTTTCCAAACACAACCCTTCAGTTTCCTAATCAATCCAATGCCGGATATCAGTATGCTTCATCGCCCGGATCTTTCACAACGTTTGTATTCCAAGCGGAAAGTGTTCCGTCGCTGTGGTTCGTGATTAGCTTTTTATCAAATCTGTACAACAGCTCGCAATACCCAAGGGGCAGCGATGACAAATTCTACTGGCCGATATCGAACAATCAAATAGCTTTGTATTTCATTCCCAAAGATAATTATTCAGTCAGTCTGGAGTCTACTCTCTTTCAAGATACATTGATGCTGTATGGAGACTCGAGTTTCAACTTTACCAGCATTTCAATCACATTCAACATATCAGATATTAATACTGCGAACCAATTTATTGATCAGTGGAACCAAACATTGTCGGCTCCTACTACAAATTACAGCGCCTACAGCGAGGCTTTGAAGCAGCTGTGGGCGTCAAATGCAGTAATATACAGCTCATCCTCAATATCAAATCTCAGTGGTACATTCACCGGAGCAGTTGCATCTGTGAACAGTGCTGCAATTTATAAAGGAGTGTTTACCACACAAAATGCAACATTCACCAATGTGGATTATTCAACAGTTGGCCGATTTGCAAACGATTCTCACTTTTATTTCTCTGGAATATCTGGCCTGTCAATATCCAATCAACAACTAACATTTACCAGTCAAGAAGGATTGCTACAGTTCAGCTCTTTGAATATTACTCAAGCACAGCTGGGATCTTTGGCAACTAGTTCTGGGTCGGTTTCCTTTTCTGGTACTTGCAATTATGCTGTTGCCTTTATTCCAGCACCACTCGATGCCACGAAACTTTTACCGTATATTATTCCAATCGTACTAGTTACTGCCGCAGTTGGATTAATTGCCCTGCGAATGGGCCTCAGAAGGTCGCAAAACGGGCAAAGAGATATTCAATTGAATGGATTAGGAAACCCTGACGCTCGTGCTGATAGATTCCTGTCGAATTTTCCACCAAGCTCCCAAGCTGCACATCTAGCACTAAATGCTGATAATGCTACTCCGCCGACAGTGTCTGACCAGGACCATGGTGCGTCTATGTTGTTGATTCGAAATTTTGACGGTTTTGATTTTACTGGAGTCAAACCAACCGTTAAAATTGGTAAGATGGAAAACGGAGAGCAAGAAATAGAGTTTGTTGCCTATCAAGAATGCAGTATTCAATCTAACGCTTGCCTAAAACCTAGGCTATTTGGCAGTGAACAACTACAACCACCTCCGTCCTTTGACACGTTTGGTGCATCTCTAGAATGCTACTATGAAGTAAAAATAATTTCAAAAGACAAGGAAAATGCAGTAATGGCATTTGGATTTGCGACATGTCCATACCCTCCATTCAGGCTACCTGGAAAGGACAGCACTTCGATAGCATATCACTCTGATTCTGGAAACGTGTTTTTGAACAACAGAGAGAGTGGAACACTTTGTGGCACTCCTATTTCAGTTGGCGACACTCTTGGTATAGGATATCGTATTGTAGATTTGCCAAGTTATGGAAACCACATTTTAAACCAAACGGTATTTTACTTTACTCATAACGGCATTCGTATCGGTGATGAGTTTGTAACTGACGGATTTTATCCAGATCAAATATATCCCACAATCGGAACGACAGGATCCTGTAAACTGCAGTTAAGTTTTGGTCCTACGGATTTGGTATTTAATTCTCCAACTGTCTTTCAAGTGGATGATACAATAGTTGAAGTTGATTTGGAGCATCCTACAGATCAAGCTACCGCGGCAGGTTCTGTTAGAGAAGTAGAAGAGTTGCCTTTAAATTCAGTTTCACCAAGCGATCCAACAAATACATCAACACAAGAGGCTCAAAATGGTATCTTTGAAGGGCCAGAAAGTGACACTGTGCAAGTCCAGGTTGATGAACACGGTGAAATATCTGTGATAACCTCAAATTCAAAAGAAAATCCATCCATCAACGCATCTGAAGCAAACAACGACAACCTAGATAATCTTACTTCAAGCATGATAAACCACACAGAAAATGACAAGCAAGTAGAAAGCTCCCAAATTGTCTTGAAACTACAAACGGAATAAAGAAGTTGCCATTGTTGACTATTTCGTACGATTCAACTCATCATGTGGTTAAGAGTGCAAATGCTTTATTTCATATTGTTACAAGTATTGGTAAGCTGGTCCAACTTTTTACCAGCAACAAATTCTTGCACATTGGTAAAAGTAGTATGGCTAATATTTTCCAAAGCTTCATGAGTCAAAAAGGCTTGATGAGAGGTTACGATCACGTTGTTGAATGATAGCAGACGGGATAGCAAGTCGTCCTTGATTACTTGGGCAGTCCAGTTTTCGAAAAAGTATTCTCCTTCTCCTTCGTATACGTCCAACCCGGCGTACCCAATCTTTCCAGTTTTTAGACCGTCAATAAGGTCCAAAGTGTCGATTAAGCCACCTCTGGATGTGTTGATCAACATGACACCATTCTTCATCTTGTTTATACTTTCCTTGTTGATCATGTGTTTAGTTGAAGGCAATAATGGTGAATGGAGGGAAATAATGTCGGCTACAGCATACAGCTCGTCTAATTCGTCTACATAGCGGGCATTTGGGTTTGCAAGCAGCTCTTTATCTCTAAAGATATCATAGCAGACTAATTTGCATCCAAATCCAATCAAGATTCCACAGAGAATCTTTCCAATCTTTCCAGTTCCAATAACACCAACAGTTTTTCCATGCAAGTCGAAACCGGTTAGAGCAGTTGAAAGGGTAAAGTCACCAATACGAGTTCTGTTGTATGCTTGTGGGATCTTTCTGTTTAGTGACATTATCAATGTGATGGCGTGTTCTGCAACGGCGTATGGAGAGTATGCAGGTACTCTAGCAACAGACAATTTGGCTTGATCGCAAGCTTTCAAATCAACATTGTTAAATCCTGCGCATCGCATAGCAATCATTTCTACACCGAATGCGTGTAATCTTTGTACAACATCTTCACTAATAACATCATTAACAAACGCGCATACAATCTATTGTTATTTCAAATTTACCTTTGCTTTCTTTGCTAATGCTACTGTTTCCCTAGTAAGCTTGGATTCAATGTACACTACTTCATAGTTGATTGCAGCGAATTGTTCTTCCAACAATCCAAAGTACTTGCGGTCATATGACTTGGCATCGAACACCATGAATACGTGCTTTTCTTTGGATTGAATGTAGTCGACTGGTCCGTCTCTCCAGTAGCGTAATTCAGAAGCAATGTATTTCAAGATACAAGATGTGATTGCTGGGTTGTGATACGCAAGGTCTTCAAATTCTTGGCGAGTGGCATAGAACACTTCTACATCGGTTTCAGCAATCAAAGTGTGTGAACAAGTAGGCTTGTCAATAAATAGCGACGTGAATCCGAAAGCAGAAATGTTGTCTAGAGTCTTGATCTTTTCCTTTTTGTTGTTGTAGATGGCAACATGACCCGACTTTAGAATAAACACTTCGCGATGGATATCGCCAATCGAGTAGAGAGCATCGCCTTTGAGGAATGTCTTTTCTTTGAACAAGTCCAAGAGATGGTCGGTGGTCTTCTTGTCGAGTTCTTTGAATAGCGGGAGTGAATTGAGAATTTCTTGGCCCATTTGAGTTGTTTTATCAGTTAACATTGTCCCGCGGCTTTTTCTTTTTATATTTATATTGTTACAAGTAATAATGAGTAATCCTTTTTCACTTTTTCATTAATCCGAAATAGGAAGGGCATTTTCAAGATGTGGTCATTTGCAGTCATACGCTTATCGCTTTTCCTATCTCAATGATTCAACCTGATTCACCACTTGACTGCATCGCTGATCGAAAGAATATCTTTCCATTGTTGCTTCCTTGAAATTTAAAGAAGGGTCATTTGAAAGCAAGGTGCTAACACTGTGGCCGTACCAATAAAGCATCAAGCACAAAGCAGCCGGAAATTATTTGTATTCTTGACTACTAGAGAAGCAAGCTCGAGTCTTTAGATTGGATAACTCCATCTGCCTCACTCGCGGTTGTCGACCATATTAGATCACTAGGGAATTCTTTCTAGTATTTCTATCCCAGAATCCGCTAGGTTAATAACTAGTTTGATTTCCTAATGGAGAGTTTCCAATTTCGTTCGCGTTAAAACGTCACTTCTTTGAAATGAGCTTTGCAGCATTCCCTCTAGAATTAGAACCAGTTAGAACAAATGTCTTGAGAGTCCCGCAAATCAAAAAGGAGATTCACTGCTTGGAAAAGCACATTGAAGATCTAGAAGCTTCAATCAAACAACTGAACCAGGAACACAAACCTAAAGAATCCACTCAAACTATTGAACCAGCCAAAGAAGAGAGCAGCAAGGTAAGAACTTCAGATGTATACCGAACAAAGGGTCCGCTCCCAAGGAGATTCGAAGAGCCAGGTATTTATTCCTAACAAGACCTTTGGAAGTACAATGTAAAGAAACAACATCCAATGTTTTCTACCACTGCAAATACCTACGGATCGCAACAGCCAACAATCCATGACATGCCAACTACATTCCAAGGACAAAGCGCAAAGTTTTCAGAGGTAACATTGCTTTAATTCAGCATTTGGAAACCGCTGGTCCGTACAGAAACTATTCGTTGAATATTTAAAGTGATTTTATTAAAAACATTCTTGTTTGTGTTACTGTTTGGTTGTTCTTTATCGCCAGTTTCTGTAGAAGCGAGGGCGATTTGAGTATTTCGTAGACTCGCTGTTTGAGCGACCTCGTCTCCCAATCATCCATTCCGACAATCTGAGAAAATGAAAAAAGAGCTATTTATTATCGGCTATCGAAGCCTGTTCGAATACACTTGCTGATCCAAAATCTACCATCAATTTACAGTTGCCGTTTGTTCCGATTGTAGGATAAAACTTTTCTCCGTCGCAAACATATTCATCTCCTATTCGTACGCCATCTACAACGAAAAAGAAGACAAAGTCGTAAATCACATGATTAAATACTTTAATGCGTTCGACTCTTCGATATCCAACGCCAATTACGCTGTCTTGTTTAGCACTTGGTGCTTCGATTTTCTGTTTCTTGTGCAGAATGCATCCGGAGGAGTGATATCCTATTGATACATCTTCATTTCCAGGTAATCTAAACGGAGGATATGGTCTAGTCGCGAATCCAATTCCGATGGTTGCATCTTTATCCATAGAATCAATTCTTACGGCATAAAAGTATTCATTGAATCCAGCAGATACAAACGAGGGCGGCGGAGTAATTCCTGCTTGGCTTAACATTCTGTTGGTCTGCAGAGTCACTACTTGCCTTGTTTTTATCCTTATTCGCTGCTTTCCATTTCCATATAGCCCTCCAACAATAACTTTGGGCACTGGTTCATAAAACTCGTAATCTTTGATATTGAGAAGTGTAAAAGTAGGCAGCTTGGTTAATTCCATAAATTCAGTGTTTGGTGGATAAGCTTCAATGAAATTGCTTGCTCTTTCTGCTTGTTCCCGCTCTATTCTTTCCATTGCACGATTGGTCCATTTTGGCTTTGATTTCCATTTAATAACGATTACAGTCAAGATAATGCTGATGAATGCCAAAATGGAGATATTGGTTATGGTATTTTTGATGGCATATAAGGTCTCGGATTCAACGAATGGATCGATATTAGTGAGGAATGACAAAGTACCAGTGAGCTTTAGTTTACCATTTGATGTGAAATTGGCGAATGTAGTTAGGTTGATGTTGCTATTGAGTGAAAACATTGGTGATGAGATGCGAATATAGTCCTGCTGTCTTTCGACTATTGGGTCGTTTAGAACTACATTATCTATTAAATTGAGATTAAGACTAGTAATTACAGCACTTGTAGTCGCGTTAAACGCTAAATCTCCAAAATACATTGCCAAATCACTCTTGGAATAAACTGTTCCGTTCATTATCCCAGCAAGCGAACAGTTTAATTCGACCAGTGAACCTCGAGTCATCAACTCTTTAAAGAGATCGTTTGCGTTTCCATTTTCCATTGTAGATCTAAACTTTGCATCTATTGATCCTTGCGCACTTATATAACCGTTATAATTTACATAGTCTACTACTTGAGTGTTGTAATCATCCTGGAATGCATATGAATTTGAGTAAAAAGTTGCTCTGGAAGGCTCAAGAAACCTGTCAAATAAGCTGCTATTGAAACCAAAGAATGACTGGTATACAATGTAGTTTAGTGTAGAAATGTCGGTGAAAGAGTCGTTCAATGGAAACCCGAGGACATTCATTCCATATCGCACTTCTGATCTTGACGGGTACACGGTATAATTCAGTATCGAATTGGTAAAAGTGTTGTTGGAAGCAAGCGCTGTTAGGACAGGCGATGATTGGAACAACCCTAGCATTGCGAAATAGTGTTCATAATCTGCTTAAAGCTATTTTTAGCAAGTCACACGACTCTTAAACTTGGACCTAAAATGGCCGATAATCATTAACATTGATTTAGGCCGACTATTGCGATATGGTACTTGCTCATTCATCAGTAGGCTGGTTCGATTAAATTGACATTGGGATTTGGGTTTTAGTTTATTTAGGCACATATCGTGGGGTAAAGACCTTACAAGATATCCTGAGATACTTTTGAATAATACCATGTAGTTGTATATACAAGAACTTGAATAACACCATGTAGTTGTATATACAAGAACTATCCCACCCTCGCAAAAATAGCTCACTAGGGTTAGGGCTATTTTTTCTCCGAAAGTGGCTTACAGAAAAAAAAACCAAGATGGAATTTGCAAGTGGAATTTCTTACTCTAATTTCAACCTGCTTTAAATTCTTTGGTCACAATTATTAAGGTACTAATCGGTTTAACTGGAGATGTCAAAGGGAGAAGGTCGTATCAAAAAGGAAGCTTATTTCGCTAAACTCTACAGTCTTTTGGACGAATACAAGACTGTCTTCATTGTCAACGTTGACAATGTCGGTTCCAACCAAATGCACCAAATCCGTCAAAGCTTGAGAGGAAACTCTGTCGTATTGATGGGTAAATGATTGGTTAATTCAAGGTAAAAACACCATGGTTCGCCGTGCTTTGAGAAACGGATTGAACTCCAACCCACACTTTGAAAAGCTCTTGACCACCATCAAAGGAAACATTGGTTTCATCTTCACCAAGGGTGACTTGAAGGACACCAAGACTGCCATCTTGTCCAACCGTGTCAAGGCTCCTGCAAAGGCTGGTGCTCTTGCTCCAGACAATGTCACCATTCCAGCCGGTAACACTGGTATGGAACCAGGTAAAACCTCTTTCTTCCAAGCTCTTGGTGTCCCAACCAAGATTTCCCGTGGTACCATTGAAATCATCAACGATGTTGATATTATCAAGGCTGGTACTAAGGTTGGTGCTTCTGAAGCTACCTTGCTTAACATGCTCAACATTTCTCCTTTCACTTACGGTATGACCATTCTTGCCGTCTTTGACAATGGAAACTTGTTTGATGCTTCCGTTTTGGACATTTCCGATGAAGACTTGGTCAAGGAATACGTTAACGGAATCAGCCAAATCACCTGCATTTCCCTTGCTATCAACTACCCAACCGTTGCTGCTGTCCCACACTTGATTGTTAACGGATACAAGAACGTTTTGTCTGTTGGTATGACTTTGGAAAACTACACCTTTGATGCCCTTGAAAGAGTAAGTAACATACCCGCTATTTTAAATAGCTAGTGCTCCACAAGGATTAAAACATTTTGGTTTGACCTTGATGATTTCTAAAAACCGTACACTCTAATTTTTTCATGAGTGGAGCAACTATTTGAACAGGACTAATTCTTTAGATCAAAGATGCTATTGCTAACCCAACTGCTGTTGCTGTTGAAGCTGCTCCAGCTGCTGCTGCTGCCCCAGCTGCCGCTGCTGAAGAAGAAGAAGAGGAAGATGACGACTTTGGAATGGGTCTCTTTGACTAATTGTATTAATACAGTTTCTCTTGCATTCTAACTTTCAAGTTCTTTTGTTATTCCAGCCAGCATTTAATTCATGTTGAGCAAAATGTGCCCAACTGTCCCATCTTAATTTTTCATTGCATGTCATTGTCGTTCAAAGAGTTGAGCCAATGAATTCTCGGTTGACTGCACACAATGAAAAACTTTAAAACCAAAAAAATATTTTATTCCAAGAATAGAATATGGTTTCCATTGTGCATTTGTTTTGCTACTTGCTCAGTTCAACATTTTGTTCAACGATTGTTTCGTTGGATTACGGAACGTTTAAAGGGAAATATGATTCAGCAACATCAACGATTTCATTTCTAAACATCGCTTATGCCAAACCTCCTTTAGGCTCTCTCCGCTTTGCTCCTCCCCAGCTCCCAGATCTTCTTCCAGGTATTCAAGATGCCACCAATTTTGGAAACGGGTGTATCCAAAACCCAACTTCTGGTGGTAACAATGGTACAAACCTGATTACAAGTGAAGACTGCTTAAACTTGAACGTTTACAAGTCAACAAAAAGTAAAGGATTGGTACCAGTTGTAGTGTATATAGTTGGCGGTGGGTTCAATTCAGGGTATGCTGCGAATCCATACTATGATGGTAGGAATATCCTGTCAAACATTCAATCTGATCTTGTTATAGTAACCTTCAATTATAGAGTTGGCCCGTTTGGATTCTTGTCTTCTACAGAATTACAGGACAAAGGGTACTTGAATCCAGGATTGCTAGATCAAATAATGGCGTTTGAGTGGGTGAAAAGGTACATTTCACAGTTTGGCGGTGATCCTAATCAAATTACGGCGTTTGGACAGAGTGCCGGGGCAATTTCGATTGGGACTTTGATGACAACTAGTGATTTGTTTGGTAAAGCTATCATGCATTCTGGTGGGCCGCCGTACTTGTTGAAGAAGCCTTCCGACGACCAAAACTATTTTGATTCAGTAGTAAAGTCGCTAAACTGCACTGTTGATACAATCACTTGTTTGCAGATGGTTGCACCAGAGTTACTGTATGAAGCTACTCAAAACTATCAATTCTTTCCGGTACTGGATGGTACATTGATAAGACAACAACCACTATCAAGCATGCTGTCTGGTAATTTCAAACAGATGCCTGTACTATTGAACAATGTGTTGAATGAAGGAAATATTTTTATGCAACCGATAGTAAAATCTCCTTACTACATCAAGCCAGTAGAGCAAAAAGTGTTTTTCTTTATGAATCCATCGGGTATTAACCAGCTGCAAACTTACTATCCACCCAACAACACTTTTAGTTTTGAATCTGTTGGGGACGCGTACGGCGACTTGGGATTCCAGTGCCCATCGTTACTAACAGCGCAATTGATCAAAAACTATCCGGTATACAAGTCTGTTTTTACTCATCAATCGGTTTACCTCCCTGCTCCAGATGGAGTTGGAATAGCACACGGGTCTGATATTCCGTTTACTTGGTATTATGAACCAAAGCTTACCAAAGATGAAAGGCAAATCGCAAAGTTTATAGGCACAAGTTGGACTGGCTTTGTACTAGGAAAATTAGATTGGCCAGTGTATAACGGGACAATGGTCGCCATAGACTCTGCCACTTCTGCTGTACCAGACACTTCTCGACTTGCGAAATGTTTATTCTGGCAATCACAAGTTGGCCAATAATTCAAGCCTTTGAGGAGATTGTTCCAGGTTTTTCCGCTTCATGAAAAGAATGTTGAATCCAAAATCAATAAAAAATATACTCACTAGTACATTGAAAGCAGATGCGGAAACCCCGGGGAGTCCTTTTACTCTATCCGCACCGTCAAAAGCTTCCAGGATACCTCGGCAAATACACAATGCACATTTTTCCTATGTTCAGCCAACACCATTACCAGAACCAAAATTAGTTTCCTTTAATTACGGATTAGCAAAAGAGTTGGGAATTGAATATGGAGACGACGGAAAATCAGTATCGAATAAGGTGATTGAAATTCTTTCTGGGAATGAAATGATGGAAGGAACAAACCCTTGGGCATTGAATTATGGAGGGCATCAGTTTGGAAGTTGGGCTGGACAACTAGGAGATGGAAGAGCAATTACGCTTGTTCAGTTTGAGCATGACAAACTATATGAATTGCAACTAAAAGGTGCTGGATTAACACCATACTCGCGGTTCGCCGATGGATATGCAGTACTACGATCTTCAATAAGAGAATATCTTGCTGCGGAAGCGATGCATGCATTAGGGTGTCCGACTTCTAGATCTCTCTCACTAATTGCTGGTTCAAGGGTTGTACAGCGAGAACAGGAAGAACAAGGCGCGGTAGTATGCAGAGTGATTCCAAGCTGGATTAGATTAGGAAACTTTGAAATATTTTACTCAAGAGGTGACACGGAATCGTTAAAGTTATTGGCAGATTATAGTATTGGCAATTTCTTTCCTGAAATCAAAGACAGTCCAAAAAAATACTATGAATTCATTAAATCTGTACTTGAAAAGACTGCTGAAATGATTGCGCATTGGCAAGTAGTTGGATTTTGTCACGGAGTGATGAATACAGACAACCTTTCTATTCTTGGGCTAACTATTGACTATGGACCTTTTCAATTCTTGGATGCCTATGATCCGTTCTATATCTGCAACCATTCTGATGAAATGGGCAGATATAGTTTCAACAATCAACCACAGATTGGCATATGGAATTTAGTCAGGTTTGCTTCAGCCCTTCAGCCATTATTTGAAGATCCAACCGAGGAAGTTGTCAAGGAGTTACAGACTATAATTGGCCAATACAATCCAAAACTAGCTAAAAAGTACAATGAATTGATGTGCAAAAAGTTTGGCTTTGATGAACCTTCCAGGGAGCTAATGACTACAATTGTACAGCCGTTGCTTGTATTATTACAGGACTCTGAAATGGATTATACGCTATTCTTTAGGTCCTTATCAAACCTTTCACTCTCGCATTCCCATCTTCCAGAAGAAACTTTGGAATTATGGAAATCATATTCCTTGTTGCCTAAAGAAGCCTTTGATACTGTCGATCCAAACTCTGAAACTGGACAATCATTATCCACTCAGTTTTCAATCTGGTATCTCCAGTACAAATCAGCACATGAACGAAGGGACGAGAGTGCAAGAAAAGAGTTGATGCTAAAGACAAATCCAAAGTTCATTCCTAGAAACTATGTATTACAAAAAGTTATTGAAAAGGCTGAACAAGGTGATTACACGTTTGTTAACGACTATTTAAAAGTGTTGCAAAACCCGTATGAAGAATGGACGGACAAGGAATATGAATTGTTTGGAAAGCCTGTGCCTGTTAAAGATCGTGACATCAAATGTAGCTGTTCATCCTAATATATTAACATTTGTTTTACTTATTATTTCAAAGTCAAAAAGAGCTTTACAGCTCATCTCTATTGCCTTATAATCAAAGAGCTGTACAGCTCATCTCTATTGCCCTATAATCAAAGAGCTGTCTAGATCTCAGAAATTCCTTTTTCAAAATCAAACACGCACTGAATAGAGCAAACTTTGTAATGAATCATTAATCAAATTTTCCATTTAAGCACCAGTGTAATAATAGTATATTCATCGCGCGAGCATTCGTTATTTTTTGAGGAATCCTTTGGAGAATGACGTTTCAATCTTTACAAATGGAGTACCTAATATTCGAATCAGCATGGATAAACAGTACTTATTGTGCAGGTCCGCCAACTACAATGGTTCTGTTTTCAAACGTATATCAAACTGCTTTGTACAATTATTCATATTATTTTGATTTACCGTTGCCTGTGTGTGGAAAAGCAGCTTTTCCAAAACCTACTGGATGTTGTTATAACTCGTTGAGTAAAGATATTACAGTTGGGTACACTTCGTACATGTTTAATAATTTGACAGATCAAGTGTCAATACAGCACTCAGCACCTGTATCCGCGAATGGATACGAGTATTGTCAATTGAGCTCTCCAGACGGATCTCCCATGTACACTCTAGGAGGATATGAAGCAATGTATTTCCTTGGAAATTCTGGGTGTGTTGAAGGTTACTTTAAATGTGATTTGAACAACTTTTATATTTTCAACAATAGTGATTGCTCTGGATTTTATGAAACTCTTGCAATTACACCAAACCAGCCAGTAGTAGAATCGTATTTTTTGGGGAATGTTTCTTTGGACATTGTTAAATTTGAGCAAGGGGAAATCACAACGACATGGCAAACCTACACACCATCTCTCTCCTTTTCTCCAAACTTTACAGAGAAAATTGATTACTTGATACTTTTATTGTACGTACTATGTTTAATATCACTGACTGGTACATCTGGATTTTACATTTGGAAGGTCAAGCATTCCAAGCACTGGAAATACGTGTTTTTCTGTAATGTGATGCTCGTACATCTGACTAGAAACGTTTTTAAAATAATCCTTACTTACGTTACTCTGTGGTATGATATAACAGAGCTGTCTGTAATTGTGCTGCTTAACAATTTATTAAACTTGGCATCAATCTTCACCATCTATGTAAATGTAATATTAGTTTTCGATCAGTTTAGAGAATATAACACAAAAAGGAACCAGATAATTGTATTTGCTGTTGTAGTAGGTCTGCATTTCATACTAAACTTTTTTTACTATGCAGGGGAAATAGTTGGGTTTTCTGGAAATGAAACGTTAGGGCTGCAGTTGCTAAGCTACTATTTTATTCCTGGATTGATTTGGGATCTCTTTGGAACATTGATGTTGGTTTGCCCACCATCTCTACTGATGTATAAACTGAGTAGCGTTTGGAAGGTACAACAACACAAATTGGACACTACCCTACAGACCTTTGGGAATATCCAACTCGTAAAGTTATTAGCGGCAGTTATTATGTTGGATTTGGTAGTCTTTACCAATGCTGGGCTCCAAATTGCATTTAATGTTACAGATGCCTTTCTAACCTCGGACAGAGATGTAGCATTGCTTTCGGCAATCGTTAGCGGTATTGATGCAGCAGTGTGTATACTGCTAGTGTTGATTTACGAGTGGATGGCTCAGTTTGCCAATCTGATCGTATTCAAAGGCAAGACCAACCCCGCTAAAAAAATAATTGAACAGAATGCTGATTCATCTTTACCTCCTACCATCAAATCACCAGACAAGACTTTGGAAGAGTGTAAAATTCAAAAGCAGAATTCAGAAGCACAAACGTTTGCCAATTTCGATATGGACAAGATAAGCAAACAATAAAAACAATTGTGGGTTCTCAACTACTCTCATTGATGCGCGATAATTCGTTGCTCAAAAGTTACTCTGAGGCTTTGAACTTTTTTCAAATCCAAAATGTCTGAAAAAGAGTATCTGGATGACGAGCCGCCTTTGGATAAAGTACTCAACGATATGATGGGACCGGCGCTACCGCCTTTAATTGAACCAGCAGACTATTATTCAGTAAGAGGAGTAGTAGCGCTATTCATTGCTCCATTCTTTCAAGGGTTATTCTACGGCTTAGGAGAAGGATTCGCTAAAATCACAGTCGGAAGATGGGTAGGACTGGACCCTTATATTGCATTAGGAGGAAGCAAAACTTTTAAACAGAGAATCAGTGAATTGGAACAAAAGTTGATAAAATAAATGTGGATTATAATGAGGTTTTATTCTTCCTTTAATTTGGCAATTTCTTGTTCCTTGTTGGCAATGTCCGTCTTTAGTTGGTCCATTTGTCTTTGCAACGATTCCATGTTGATCTTCATCTGATCCAATTCTTCTTGGCGAATCTAACTTAGTAATAATTTACGCTCAGTAGAACAGAGTTTCCTTTTTGTGGTTTTTGCTCTTCAGAAAACTGGCTTTTTAGTTGCTGAATAGAAGTGGAAGGCTTTTCGTCCTGTCCAACCTGGATCTTTGATTTCTCTTCGGTCTTTACCTCACTGTTGGAAAATTGGTTCTTTAATTGTTCAATGGATGAAGCTCTCTCTTCTTCATTGATTTGGTTCTTGAGCTGCTGGATGGTACTTGATTCCTCCTTTCTTTCGTTAGATGTAGAGTAATTAGAGAGGGTGGATTCTGTTCTGCCATGCGCGGCAGCTTCTGCTTTTTGGAACCCGTCAGTGTAGTTTCCTTTGACAGCAAACAATTGTTTGAAATGAGGCTATATAAGGAATATTTTACTTTGCAATAAAAGACATTGTTCAATGCGGCATAGTTACCAAGCTGAATTAGTTAAAAAGCACCTGCAAAGTCTTGTTACAATGCCCACACCTTAAGCATGTCTTGTGGAAAATCTGGATCAGCAAAAAGTACTTTGTCATCCGCAGTCAGTTTGTCCATAGGATACACCACCTTTTGACACATAACACACATATCTTTCTTTACCTCTCCTACTGGAGTTGACTGGGTGTTGGAAGCAACTTGAGTCGACATCTTTTCAAATTTGGAAGATAAAAGCTTGGCACTTGGGCTGCTAGCTGACATTTTTAAATAATCGGTTGGAACAATGAGTTAGGTTCTAAGGACCTTTTGGTGCTGATATCCACACTCAATGTGGCTTGGGCAATATACCTCTTTCAGTTGATGAAAAAACTTGTGCAAAATGAGTGAGCAATTGTTCTCTTCAAAATTAATCTCTCCGGCTGTTATTAAATCCTTGAAGCCTGGGTTCGCTGTCAGGCCATTGGCGCCTACCGACTACGAAAAAGGTAAGATCGCTCTCACAAGGCTTCTTGAAATGCCTAGGAATGCTTACCTCAGTTGGAAACATGCCAAAGAAGGACTTTTTAGGTAGGCGATTACTGATTAGACCGCTACAACTACCTCAAGAAACATAATCACGAATACTTCACCATCGTAATTGAAGATACTGTAAAGCAAGTGATTGTTGGTGCAGGAACAATCTTTGTTGAACGCAAATTTGTTCATCATAATGGGCTGGTTGGCCACATTGAAGATATTGTTACACATTCAGAATACCGCGGAAAGAACTTGGGCTGGTTAGTAATCGAAACTTTGAAATACATTGGGGAACAAACTGGCTGCTACAAGAGTAATGATTGCTAATCATAGTCATTTTGGATTGTTCCGACAAGAATGTTCCATTCTATGAAAAGTGCGGGTTCAAGCAAAAGGAATTTGAAATGGCTTATTACATTACCGCCAATGATGTTCCAAACTCAAAGGCAAAGCTCTAAGCAGCCGAAATAAAGCTGTTTACAAGTCACTTTTGCTCTTTGGTCAATCGTAAACATTCTATTCATTACAACATTCATCGAAATCTCTAAAAATCCCTCAGCTAGTGCCGTAAGCACTCTTTATAATTGCATTACTTAATTAGGTAGAATGAGGTCATGAAAGACGCGAATATTTTCTACTTGAAAGAAATGGATTTCCAGTTCGACGTCCACCATTCATTCAAAGAGCTTTACGAAGCAATCAACCCATCAGATCTTCCATTCAATCACGAACCAGACTACAATGATGGCGCTGGAGAAGCGACCACATTTATTGCATTGCCGATAAAACGAAACGCAAGAAAAATCGGCAACCAAGCAAGGAAATCAATTATCACTACCTTGAAACTGGCTGTAACTAATCCCAACTTGGTTGATGAGCAAGAGCAATACACTTTTTTGGATTATGAAAAAGCGTTGATGCCATATATACTCTCAACTACCGCAGATGACTCGGCACAGACACTTCGAATCTTGCTGGAACACGAAGAAAAGTTGAAATTAGATGATTACTATGTCGATTCAATCACGCCTGAAATTCAACAAACTAAAGAAGCTTTGAAAAACAAGACTTTTGATAATCATTTGGTGCTGTCAAACATGCCACAAAAATCTCAATGGTATGCTTTGAATCAATTGAGAATTCATGCTGGATGTCCAGAGAGATCAGCAGCCGGTATTAATAGACTTGCAAAGTAATATTAGTTAACCCAGCTATTTTGCCCAGCTCCAGCATTTGGAAAACAAGTTTTCTTTTGAAACTGGAAATATAAATATCGGGTTTGTCTGGTACGAATCATGGAACCCTAGCGATCAAAGTAACTATTGCTAATTTAGTTTCTACAAATTGCATCCAGTATGAAAAAGCAGCTACATTATACAACATTGCAGCAATTTATTCTCAGCTTGCTGCAAAAGAGAGGCTCTCCAGTCCAGATGGTAAAAAGAGAGCATTGGCGAATTTCCAAAAAGCGGCTGGAATTCTAACCTATATTCGAGACTCCCTTACTCAAAGATTAAAAGTGAATCTTGACGCTTGTTCAGATTTGCACGAAACTACGCTGTCTGCAATGATTACCCTCATGCTTGCTCAAGCTGCTGAATGCTTTTACGAAAAAGCTACCGATGGTAAATTGATTGATTAAATTAGAAAAAAAGATGAGTGCTGTAACTGCTGTCATTGCAATCTATGTATCTGATCTGTATGATGTTGCAAATAGATATACCAACGAGCACTGCTCCCTTTTAAAACAGAAATTCCCAAGAGGCGCTATCCTCCACATGAAGGCAAAGTATAACTTGTATGGAGCGATTGCTCACTTTCATACAGCTCCAAGTACGTCGAATGATAGAGCTGTAGCCGAACGATTGACCAGGCTGAATGTTGCCAAAAAGTTTATTACTGCTAGTTTGGGGTATGCCCAAGAAATTGGAGGGTACTTGCTCGATTTGGTTACCGGATATGCGAAAAATCTGGCGACTGCGCATTTGTGTTTGGATTCGGCCAACCATGAAATAATTCATCATACTCCGTTTGATCATCGGCTTTTAGCACCGCTAAGAAGACCAACTGATGCCCTAGTTAATCCAATTGACGCTACTGATATCCTAACAACAATAACTCTATTCCCAGATGTCTTGGAAGGTATAATGTCAAACACAAATCACATGGCGTTACAAGAAGTTTTAGAACATTCACGAAAATTAAGTACGGAAGGACAAGCAACAGTTGAAGGACTGCTCAAGCAATTCGCAGTGTATTTCTTATTAATTGTAGGGATGTAAAACTTGGCCCAATGCCAAACGACGTATTTGACGAAAAAAAGTTTGAAAAATTAAAGGAAGATGCCAGTAAGCTTGTCGATGAAGTAAAGAAACTGCAAGATGATGAGGCAATATTGAGCACCAGAGATCTACTGCTCTCAATGTCAAAAGTTGAGAGTTACATTCAATGCAATCTTGATGCATGCACTGAAGTTTTGGGGACTTTGATAGCTGACAAGACCAGGAACAAGGAAGAACAATCAACCATCATCACATTGAAATCGATGCTTTCCAATATTAAAGAACAGCAAGAAGAACACACTGAGCACTTGAATATGATTGAAAAGTACAGAGTTAAATTCAATGAGGAGATTTCTGCCTTTGACAGTACAGAATGGACAAAGGTAAATTATTTTCAACAAAAGGCCAAGTTGAGCGTGATTATTCCTGTGCTTGAAGAAAGTGGAAAGTCTGCCTTCAATGAAATTAAGGGATCCTGGGAAAAAATTTCATTGGCAATTGATAAGGATAAAGATGTGTTGAAAGCATTATTGGCAAAGGCGGAAGGCTTACTCCCAAAATTGAAAAATTTGCCATTTGGTAAGTTGGATTTAACACAGATGGTTGGACAAAACAGAGAGCTGTCAGCATTGCTGACGCCATTAAAACCAGAAGGGATTATATAAAGTCCATCGAAGCTGAGCTATTGGAAACGTCCAAAGCTCTAGAAGGCTGTGTAAAGCGAATAGCTGTATGGTTTAATTGACGATAGGGGCAAAAAGAATCGATCCTATCCGTTCACAATCGATTGACTGAATTGAGTAACCAGACAAAAATCGTGGGTGATTTTCACAATTCAACTGCCAAAGCCCTCGCTTTCAAGCAAGATTTGATTAAAGACGTCCAGGTAATTAATGCTAATGTTAGAAACTGGTTCACGACAGAAAAAAGTCAAGCCGTACATTATATCTATGTCTAGAATTGAAGTATGAGGATGATCGTGATTTTCTGCTAAAAGGTACTGATGCTCCAAAAGACCCATATGTGCTAAAGATTATTCAAAACGAAAAAGATGGACACGTTGAAAGCTTTAAACCAACAGAACATACGGATACCAAAACTTTAAAGGATTGTCTAACAGACGCTTTAATCCTGCCTTTGGAAAAAATGGTTCACCACCAAGACACTTTTATCAATTTCTGGAAAGGAATACACGATATCGTGGAACCGCCTGTCGAAACTCCTCCATTGTTGAGAAAGCCTTCGCTGTTAAGAGTTCCTTCTTTCAAGAGATCTCCATCATTTTCAAGAATTCCATCTGCAGCGGAAAATTATTATATACCGAGAAATTCTATTAATGTGGATGAACTAGATGCACTTTACAATCAGCATTTTCGATTTCCAAATGTCTCTCCCAAATATGGCAAAGCATTACCACGAAGAGCGTCTTCAGTAACATTTGAAGAAGATCGCCCAAAACCACGTGCATCTGTCTACGATATGCTGGTTAATGCAAAGGAAGGATTTTTGAAAATGCTGGGTAAAAATTCAAATCCAAATCAAGACGGGAAATCCAAAGGAAATAGAAAATTTAGCAGCAACTCAGCTCACGAAATGCAAACCACTCGCAGAAGAAGTTTGAATATTCCACGAATTGAAATACCAGAAGTTGAATCTACCAGTGGAGACGATTTGTTGGATGCAAACATTTCTGCTATTATGAAAGAAAATGCAAAACTTAGAGCAGAGGTATTAAAAGTAAGAACAGAGAGAAACCTTCAACAAAATCAAAAACTCTTGCATCTACAGGAAAACATTAAAAAGTTCAACAAAGAACAGCGGTCTGAAAAGACTCTGCCTGAAAGAAAGAAATCCAACAACAGCGAACTGCATCGTTGGATTGAAGAGCAGAATCGCTTGGTTCATTCTTCGAGCGGATTAGAACCAAGCAGCGATACAACTTCCAGCAGTGCCTCTTCTACTAAACTGGCCCTCGCTGCAGTTCTCTCTACCACTTATGATGCTGTCAGAAAGCTCAAACGGAAATCTGCAAAATCCAAAGCAAAGAACCAACGAAAGAGTGAGCAATTCGAATTGAAAAACAAGAAAACCGAAGAAATTCGCACAATGATGTTTACAAACGAATTGAATTTTACTGAAAATGATTTGAAACAATTGAAAAAGAAAATTGATCTCGCAAGACTTGATAGCGGTATTGCCAAATCAAGAGATGAAATTGAAACACACGAGTCAACGGCAGAAGAAGTAGCAGCGCTCAAAAAGCTACGTAAAGGTAATCAAAGATTAATTGACAGTTCCATTAGAATCAATAAAGATGGAAAATGAGAATGTTGCAAGAATAATTGGATCAAAATAATCTCCAATAAATTAATCTAATTAATTCTATTAAACATTGTATTAGTCCATAGCATCGTCTCCAACCATTGGATAAGTCTTTTGCGTTTTCTTTGATGAGCCTCTCGACCCCAAGTTTTCATACCCGATACTTCCAATCCTGCTTCGAGAGTTATAAACAGCCGGACCGCCAAAAAGCCTACTAAAAAATGATCTATTGTTATTTGCATTCTCCGCAGATAGTCGCTGTACTTGTTTGGTCAATTTTTCCACCTGAGCAACCAGAGCCTTCAAATTTGGATCGGAATCAGTTGGCCCGCCAGAAGCACCAGAATTAGAGTAATGTAACGTTTTTTGCATCATATTTTCTAGTTTCGAGACGGCTTCTCTTGATTTTTTCATTTCAAATCTTATAAGTGTCTCCAATTGCTGCATGTTATTCGAAATCTGTCCTTGCGAAGTATTTTCATTGTTATAGAATGAATCGTTGTTTGCTGTTTCGAATGCTAATGAGCGCATCTTGCCTTTTGGCCGTAAACCTTCAAACTTTGCTTCTTGAGCGCTTGGCATTGCACTTACAGACTGCATTCTATCACGGTATGCAGAGTCTCTCCTTCCAAATTCTTTTCTTGCCTTTGTTTGATTTCTCAGCAAGGAAGGTGAATCCAGTGCAATCGCCGAGGCAGAATACTTTGACTTTGCAGGATCTTCTTGCACCTCCAAGTTTCTTCGCAGAAGGTTTGTAATGGAATTTCCACTATCCTGTGTTTCTTCTTTAATTGTATGGCTAATAGGAGCTTCGCTACCTTTCTTGAAACTACTTTTCTGTATATTCCCAATGGCAGGAGGAGGGTTTCCTGCTTCAGGGACTCTAAACGGAGAATCTGTCGCACTGGTGCTGTTCTTTCTTTGAGGTGTATCATTTGATTTGAAACTGCTCCGTCTTGGAGGGGGAAATACTGGTAGAAGGTAATCATCTTCCCGCTCTGGAATTTGTTCCTCAACTTTTGGAAACTCCATATATTGGTTAAAAATACTTTCTGGTTTTGCTTGAACGGTCCCTTTGTATTCAAGGTCAACGTTATGTGATAGTTTCAAAGTGTCTAGCCCAATAGGTGCTGCTTGCAGTATTTTAGGATAGTCATTCCACCACGACTTTTTGATTACAACATCTCTTGGCGCGGTGTAAAGAACCACAATAATATTATCAATCTCGTTGTCGATTTCGCTCTTTTCCTTTGAAATGTAGGAACTTGCTTCCCCTGCTCCTCCGTCTTCAATAACATTGGTGCTTGAAGATTTATATGCAGCCAGGTCCTCCCTGATCCATTTAGGATAGTTGAATGGCCAAGGCCAATATAGCTCCAATTCTACCATCAATTCGGATATTTCAACAAGCCATGCTGCGCGCATATTGGAGGTGACATCTGCAACATTTACTGTCATCAAGGCTACAATGAGATTGATGAAGCAAATTAGAAAAGTGGCATGGAACATTATACGACAAAAGAATATCGAAAATATTTGTTCCTGATCGTTCAACAGGCTAGCATTAAGTATAGCTTACGAATAGTCAAAAGTCATCATGGTTAAAGTAAACTGCATACTTTTCCAAAAACTAGTAAATATAGTTGTAGGGCCAACAATACTTTGACAGAGAATATAGAATGCGGACGTGTAGGCAACGATTAATATCAGCATGGGGATTAAAATTGGAATAACATTGAGGAGAGCTGAGCTGGTAATTCTGACTACCGGTCCGACAGACGGGAAGATACGGAGATAGAGAAGTAATCGCATGGAAGCAAATACTATAACCAGTGCCATAATTAGGGGCTCCACGCTAACTCCTAGAAATACATCAGATACAATGGTGTAAAGTACAAGCATAAGAATTGACAAGTCGATTACGTTCGTGGTTGAATGTATATAGTTATTCATATCATCGACAAACTGTCTTGCTTCCTGAATAACAAATATGAATGAAAAGAACAGCGTCAAAGCAGACAATGCGTAGATTGGAGAATTAGAATAGGCATTTGGGCTGTTGTTCTTTACCGCAATTAAAAAGTACAAGGATGCGGTAGATATGATGAACAATATCATACTTAGAAATTGTATAGAAAACCTGAGCCAAAAGTATCCAAAAGCCCAGTGGTATTCCATTAAGGATTGCACTGCCGGCGACAAGATAATACTTTCGTCCCCAGTGCTTAACAGTCGAATCAAAGAGTTTGTCTGCCTTGTTCCATCATTGAGCCATGTTTCTCTAAAAGCAGGCTCCGTAACTAATATCTGCGGGATCATGCAAATTACTGATTCGCTTTCATATAAATTATCCGTTTTCTTTGAACTCGCATTCCGAAGCTGGCCTTCGAATTGAAGATCATTCCATATTTCGTTTGGTGATGCGTGCTCTGGTGGCTTAACCACTGTCTTTAAAGAAGTAGCTCCAAGTTTCACACCCTTTACTAGTCTAGATCGCACAAAGGGGTCTCTATCTTCTGTTACAGGCACACAACTAGGGATAGGAATATTTGAGATTTCATCAAAAAACCACGACACCTCTTGCGGAAATCTGTTTGCTATGAATGGAAGGTATTTTAGCACCTGTGATTTACGAAATAGAATCGGTACAGCTCCAGAAGCAGTCTCTATACACTTGTCGGGGAAAAGTAGTGTCTCTAAAATCAAGTGCAAAATCTTTTGATGGCCATGCTCCACCGAGTCATATATTGAAGGTACCAAGTTTTCAGGAAAGCATTCCTTTTCAATTAATGCTATTACGACGTTGGAATGATTTAAGCGACAAGACATGTTGAAAAGATACTCCATGAACATTTTGTGAGCGTTTTCATGAATTCCGATATCTGCTAAATCAATTTCAAAGTTGTTTTGCTCATAATATGAGATCAGTTCTCCAATAACACTCTGCCTAGAGTGGGTAGTTGCAGTTGCTAGCGCCATGAATACATAGATGAACGGCGGGAAAAAGCTTTGAAATGAAATGGCATCCGTACAAGGCTTGGAGCTGATGTTCACATTGGGATTTAAATCAGTTAAAAAGTCAGAGGCCTGTAGTTGAAGTAGAGCAACAAGCTGTTCATTTCCTTTGATTGAACTTACCATGAAAGCACATATCAACCCTTCCTTGGTAATTTTGTCTTTTTGGCTAGATAGCAGTGTACAACCGCAGTCGGAATCAAGATTGTGTGATGCGAATTCCAAAACTGAATTAATTACTTGTGTAGTAACCAGATCGTTGGTTCTGTTTAGAAAAGCCTCCATAGTAGGAATCACAAATTTATCCTTGGATGTAGCGCAGTATAAGAGAAACTTTGGTATTATTTCATTAGTCAATTCCTTTTCTTCTTTCTTGATCAAGTCTGGTAAAAGGTAATCCAGCAAATCGGGTCCAGTTGAAAACTTTGTAACGGCATACAGAGCTTTGATTAGATCCTTCCCAGATGATATCTTCAACGTCTCTAGAAACTTTTCTGTAAAGAATTTAATCGCCTTTACTTTCATTTTTTTGGTTATTTCATAATCTGCGTCCAGATAATCTCCTGTTTGTCCTTCGTATTTGACGGCGTATCTATCCCACAGCTGAGAATTCACTTCTTCGTCGTATTCGTTTATCTGGTTTAGTATTACCCAGTGAAAGTTCTCCATATCTGTCACCAAATTACATTTTATTTTGAAGTTGGACTTTAAGTAAGTTGTTAGATTCTTGTTTCTTTCAATAAGCCAGCTTTCCACTTCAAGAGCAACCAGTTGAATGAATTCCATTTTTTGCTTTATTTGGAGTGTTTGTGGGGAATTTGGATGGTATTCTTCCTTTTCCATGGTAACATTGGAGCAAGCTAGTAAGCCGTCTATCATTGTTTTTCGAACAGTAGAGATATAATCCAGCCGTATAGTGTCTGATAGAAAGGTTGAAAACTGAATTTGACTGCTCTTTTTAGTTTCTGCGAGCATTCCAGAGGTGCCTAACCCCAATATCGAAAATCTCTTCCTGCCTCTAATACCAGTCATGTCAATACGAAAATCGCCACTGTTCTGTCTATCTGGCATGATGGGGAGCGTGTAAAGAAATTGATATACGTCATAACATGAAATGAATGCACGCTAGTTCTAGCGGCCAGGTACACAGTTCAAGATAAAACAAAGATTCAGGTTTGGCAGGAGATAAGAGTAAGTTTAAGTTTTACATTGGGGTGAAAAGAGAAAAAATGATATATTAAGTGTTGCGGACAAGTCTAAACTTGGAGAAAACATATGGGTAGCCAGGCTGGTACCAATTTCTGAATGATTTGCGATGAGCAATACGAGGAATGGTAGCCCAAGATGCCCCAAGAACAACGTAATGCTTATCATCGTAAAAGTCTGAAGAGTAGCCAGGATAAATCTTGCTTTGCTCGAAGCCTTCAAACGGGTAGAACACAGTACTTGTCAATTCCCACCCGTTTCCGACAATGTTTTCAACTTGATTTGACTTTAGAATCACTGGTTGAGGATGCAAGGTTTTGAAAGAATGTGTGTAGTTTAATGAACTGGAATTGCTTGTGTTTTTGATAAATGACAATTGCTCTTCAGTAGGGAGTGAACAATTGTGATGCTTTGCATATGCCATTGCCTGAACTTGACTAGTGGCAGCCGGCCACAATCCAGTGTGTTTCAGTGATACTGGCCCATAAATGGAGCGTACTAAATACTCTCCATCAACCTTAATCCATGAGGAAGGTACCAAATCCTCTTGGAAATTAACCGCCACAAGGAAATCTAAATATTCCCGTACTGTAACAGGACGGTGCTGGATTTCGAAGGGTTTAACAGAGGAAGAAACTTCTGGGACTTCACAATCCCACCCAAACATTACTGCAGGAGAATTAGGATCATTATCCTTTGATTCGAAATCATTCAAGCCCATCTTAAAGTCACCACCCTTGACTTTAACCCAAGAAGCAGGTGTAATTTCTTCAGCCAAAGGTTCGAAAATTGGAACAGGGAACAGGGAAAAGTCTGAAATGGGTTTGTCTTGCATAAACATGTATAAAAGGGTCTACAATTAAGTTGAAATTACTTCCATATGCAAGGCCTCGTGTTCGAAACACATAGTCATTGCCCTGATCTGTTTCTTTGTCAAATTACCCTCTTGGAGCAACAACTCCAGCCTATTTCGTACCCCAGCAGTAAAATCCAAGATTTCTTGGACCTTTGGCCAAACGGTTGGAACTTTAGAATGGGAATGGCATTTTGATGGGTCTTCCATAATTGGGTCAATTCCTCTTTCGAAAATTTCGGCAAAGTATTTGTTTGTCGGCTCAGATCCTACAGCCCTAGATAATTGAATATCAAGGAAAGCAGGCAAGTGCCCAAGATAAAAGATATATGGATGTCTTAGGGAGATGGGTTTGTTCATGTACCGAGAAGGATCAATAATTACTGTAGTAATAGCATCGCTAGCTTTCCACAACTCTTTCCACTCTTGAATTGTGGGCAGCTTTTGTTCACCAACACCGACTTTGGTATCAAAATAGATTGGAGATCGATAAAACCTAAATTAAATACAAAGTACATATGTACACTGTAGAGGTTCTTGGATTCAGTCCACTTGCCTAAATCAGACATTTTGGCTCCTTGTATAAGCTCGCATACTTCATCTGGTGAATATTTATAACTATACTCGAAGTTAATCAGCTCGCCCTTCTTCAAGTGGACAGAGACCTTCTCTTCCCTGAATTCAACAGTCTGGTCTTTGGTGGATTCATAGTACGCCTCGTGTCTGCCATCGGCCTCGTTGTAGATCGAAACATACATAAAGTTGGAAGGGTCGAACACGGTGTACTTGAAGATGTTGTTGATGTTGACCAAGCCGTTCATTGCGAAATCTCTGGTCAGGCCGCTGCGGTCGTTGTAAGCGAGCGAAACCGTTTCAAACGAGTTGCGCTTGTCGATCCCACACAGGAACAGGTCGCCGTCCCTCATTGCAGTGTTGCGCACGTTGAGCAAAAAGTCTGCTCCTTCTTTTCTGGTCAGGTTGCCAATCGACGAGCCCAACCACAGGAAAAGCTTGCGTGCGTTGTGCTGGTTCTTTTGGATCCAGCTGAGCGAGTCGTGGTAGGTTCCCCACAGCCCAACAAACTTGATTGAAGGATAGGTGGCAGCCAGGGGTTCGAGCGACTGTCTGAGCGACGCTTCGGCCAAATCTACCGCATAGTAAGTGATCTTTCGGCCAGCCTTGGTAATAGCGTCCAGGATGTACTTGGTCTTTCGCATGGCACTACAGTTAGCAGCGAGCATACCCAGCACCGAGCTCGACAAGCACATCGCCATCTTTGACGTACTTTCCCACCAATTCGTCGGAATTGTTTTGCAGGACTTCAATTTCAGCATTAGTGAGATAGTAGTCCTTGTCGTAGGTAATCTTGTCGAATATTTCAAGCCCTTTGTCGTCGTACAAGATCATAGTAGGTAAAGACCGAATTAGTGTAGCAGTAGCTT
>JADGKB010000101.1:0-50002 GCA_027604185.1 Boothiomyces macroporosus | reverse complement strand
TTTAAAAAGCGATACCAATAACTTTTGATATCACCGACACATGGAACCAACAGAAATTTCAGAGGACCGCTCGCCATTCAATTTCAATGAAAGCCCCCTTTCGCAGACTGAAGCCATTGAGCCCTTTGAAACGTTTGATTTTGAAAATATGGAAAAGACAGAATTCTCACAATCGTCGACAGACGAATTCATGCTGTATGCGACTGAAATCCAATACAAAATATTTTCACTGGAGACCAAACTTGTTCCGCAGACTCCCCATTTTTTTGAACAGCAAGGAATACCCTACGATGATACACTGGACGAGGTTGGAGATGAACCTGGTGTATACGTAGCAGTAGTAGATTATAACCCGCCTAGACTAACTTCATCCCATGTGCTGCTCCAAGTTGAAATGGGGCAGGTGGTTAAAGTTACTAGGATATTGTCTGAAGGTTGGGCATTTGGGTAATAATTAAATAACGATAGTGAAAATCAGACTACGAACGAAATCGGTCAAATTCCATTATCAGTACTCGTAAGGCTGTCGAATGAGCTTATTGTTGAACTGGCCTCAGATACTCCCCCAGAACCTGTCAATCCTTATGAAGAAGAAGTAGTGATATCAATGAGTGATTTGAAAGCAGCTAGCTCACATGAAACACATTGTATGGAAACTTTGCTGGAAGAAAACCCAGCAATATATTTTACGTGGAGGTATGGTGGAGGCAAGGTCTATGTATGGGGCAGTTTCAATAACTGGGAGTACCCGATTCAACTTTTCTTTGACGGACCAACGGGTATATTTGTTGCTTTTGCCGACTGTGTTTTCTTGAAGAATGGGGACCAGTGCGATTTCAAGTTTGTAGTAGATGATGAATGGAAAGTAGATCCATCGCTTCCCCTAATTTACAATGAAGATGGAACCAGATTGAATACAATCAAAGTATGCAGTCATTTCGCTCAAGGACAAGTGTTTTGTGAACAGTTACAACTTGTACGATACAAGCTTCCAACACGAATTGTTAAGCATCAATTAGAACCCCAGCATTTGTGTTGGAAAGATGCGCTTATTGCCTTTAACGACGCCAGAATTAGAGATGCCATTGAAGAACGATCGTCTTGTATATACACACACAAAGATATAACAGAAACTACCACCCTTACTATAAATCCCGTTCTGAAGCTTCATAGATTTGATTCTGGCATTTCTCTCCTGGAGACTTTTGAAGTAAAGAAACCTGCGAAATTCTTTGGTCCGTTTGAACCAGTTGATTTGGAATTCAAAGAAATAGAACTACAGTGTGATTATATACAAAGATGCCAAATACTAAAGCCGATTGAAGAATGGAATGTTGACTACGATGAAGAAGTCAAATTGGAACTTACGATACCGCAAAGCAACCCGTTCTTGTTTGACTTGTACGTGATGCTCTCATTATTCTAATAGGTTCTGCTGACATTATTCTAATAGGTTCTGCTGACATTATTCTAATAGGTTCTGCTGACATTATTCTAATAGTTTCTGCTGACATTATTGTTTAGCGTTAGAAACCCCCAAACTATTCCAATAAACTTGAAATTCTTTTTATTTCAATTTATCCGTAGACTTTTTAGATTCTTCATTCACATTGGTCTTGGAGTTATACTTGCTATTCTTTGTCTTTGTATTCACTTTGGTCTTTTCATGGTCTTTAGGAGATAGCGGGATATCTTTCTTTACCAACTTGCGGACATATCTCGTCAGATTCTCAAATATGGATAAAACACAGCAAGAATTAATCGACTGTGTAATATAAGTAAGCGCAAGGCCTAATCCATACATCCTATCTGAATTAAACATGTTTGTGGTATTCAAAATGAAATCTACGATTCCAAATAGAATCATGTTGATGAATTGAATCACAAATATGATGGAAATTGTAAATAATTTTCTCTCGACGTATTCTTTGGTTTTTTTTGGTAAACTTGAATGTTTTGCTGTTCTATTCCTGTATATTTTATACAGTATAACTACTGGGGGAAGAGTATCTATTAAAAACTGTAGAAATAGCCATACGCTATTTGGAGTTTGGGCTAGTAGATTCAGTTGGTACCCTTCGATTTGATCCTGTACGTTTTTGGTCACGTAATAGATATAAACCATAGTATGAGAAATATAATGTAGACCTTGCAAACCGAAATGAAGGAGCACCACCGCTGTTAAAGTTAGATACTTGTAGAGTGGTTTAATATCTATATGGATTTCAAATATTAGTAACGCACTAATTATGGCAGAACAAAGGGATGAGAGAGTAGTCCAAGAGCCAATAATGAAGATCGTGTAATTAACGGCTGCAGGGATTGTATAAGGGAGAAAGTAGGATAGCAAATCCATCAATATTCTAAGAGTCCAAAGGTACTGTGTAATCGCAAAGAACACATATTTCTTCTGTTTGAAGCGCACACTCTGTAGGGTGTAAAACACTCCAGTGGTAAAAGTCAGTATCAATGATAAGAGAAAAACGAGGAATATCCAGCTATCAATCAACTCGGTAAAGTTAATGTACAATTCCCAAGATGGTGTATACGCGGTGAATGTCATTGGAATCTGGCCGGCAGCAAACTGTACAAGGGATATTTGCACATTTCCCAATATAGTAGAATTGATTGTTGCTACTGCATTCGCGATATGAAAAGATTCTAACGGGACTTCGCAATTTGTATCATTGTATACAAAAAAGTTTCGAAGGTCGCATTTGATATGGCTATCTAGGCAATGAATACTATTTGCCAGATAGAATGCTTCGTTATTGCCCCATAAAGAATTCAGGTCTAAAGCTAGTGCTTTACAGTATACGTTATTGTTGGCGCTTGATGGGGCAGAGTGTTCAGTTACTGAATCAACCAAATAATTCCTTGTAAATGACGAATACCCGACTGTAAAATCACTATCTATTGATGAAAGGCAACATCCTGTATCCAAATTGAATGTTGACAGTCCGCACGTTGGAATGTAATAATCCTGATTTTCATTTTGGTACAGCAACGGTCCGCTCCCGTTAGCAGAATTGAATACATACATTGTATTTGGCGGTCCGCTGCAGAATTTAGAATCTACCCATCCGGATAGATACACGATATCGCCCATTTGATATTATTGAAAGAAATGACGTGTGTGAAAATCAATGAAACGGCTTATTCCCATTCGTACAAATGTAAACATTAATTATAGTTCAGCAAAGCACGGAAACTATGATATTTTATTCCAGCAAACTGGTTTTGGTTAAATGCAGATTTGGCGATGTTGCTCCATCATTTCGTCCTTTACAAATCATGTTATAACTTGCTTCACAAGCTTCGTTGATGCAGCAGTAACTTTACAATCTATTTGTATTTTGCCTCACACTACATTGATTGACAGGCTAAATTAAAGAAGCGCGGGACCAAATACGCAAATAAAAACATGTTTGTGGTATTCAGTGTAATTTCAACGACGGCAACCGCAATCACTTTCCCAAAATTATCCTGGTTTGGCTTACAAAGTAATCAATTCAAATACAATCTGCAGGAAAAATCAAATACGAATTGGTAGTTGAGCCAAAATACTAACAGCATATCTCTTTGCCAATCAGAATTTTGGCTACCAAATACCCAAAAACAACAGACTGCAACCCAAACTGAAACATTATCAATTGAACAGTGCAAAGAAGGTTAAATAGCAAGCAATTTCTCTCAAGTACTTCTCAGCCGTCCACTAGACTCGCCATGATGATCCACGTTTTAATAAAGCACACAACTCTTTTTGTAATCATGAACGCGTATCCAGCCCGTCAACTTCACAACTTTGATTTATTGTATAGCCCGCAAGCTTCACAACTTTGATTTATTGTATAGCCCGCAAGCTTCAAGTACTTGGTACACATCCTGGCAAAACACAAACTGAATATCCTGTCTAGTTTTGATTGGAACATCAAACAAGTCCTTCTTGTTTCTATACGGTAACAGTACCTTTTTGATTGAATTTCTGTGTGCAGCAAGTACTTTTTCTTTTATACCGCCGACAGGTAGCACTTTGCCAGATAGAGTTACTTCACCTGTCATTGCAATTGACGGCAGGATGGTTTGGTTTTTAAACATTGAAACGAGAGCTGTTATAATAGTTACTCCAGCACTATGTTAATTTGGTTTACCTTGGCCCGTCTTTTGGAGTTGCACCTGCTGGCAAGTGAATATGTATGTCACTTTCATTTATATCAATTCCAAGTTGTTTTTGGTTTGATTTCACCCACGACAAGCCAATCTGACAAGATTCTTTTATTACATCTCCCAAAGAACCTGAATTAATTCAATGTACCTGTAAGTGTAAGTTTTCCTTTTCCTTTTGATTGTGTAGCTTCTATGCACAATACACTTCCGCCAAATGGAGTGTATGCCAAACCAGTTACTACCCCTACTCCATTCTCTTCCAAATCATTTTCAAATTTAACTGGACCCAAGATATCAACTAGTTTTTCCTTGTCAACTTTTTTTTTGTAATATTCAGGTGACTCTGTATATTCAACTGCTAAATATCGACAAACCGATCCTATTTCTCGTTCAAGATTTCGAACACCAGCTTCTCTAGTGTACCCAGTGATGATTTCCAATAGGATTTCATCAGAAATTGATACTTGAACTCCGTTTTGTTTAATTTGTTTTGGAAGCAAGTATTTTTTTGCAATAGACAGCTTTTCTTCAATTGTATAACCAGATAACTGAACCAATTCCATTCGATCAAGTAAAGGAGGGGGAATAGTTGATGTATCATTACAAGTAGCAATAAATACAATATTTGATAAATCAAATTGTACATTCAAGTAATGATCTACAAAAGTATGGTTTTGCTCTGGATCTAGTACTTCTAATAGTGCTGAAGCTGGATCGCCACGGTCCTTACTTAGCTTGTCAATTTCATCTAAAAGAATAACTGGATTAGACACCCCAGTTCTTTTCAATGCCTGGATAATTATCCCAGGCATTGAGCCGATATAAGTCTTCCTATGCCCTCTAATTTCGGATTCATCTCTAACTCCACCTAAAGATATTCTGTAAAACTTTCTATTCAATGCATTGGCGATTGATTTACCTAAACTAGTCTTTCCGACACCAGGTGGGCCATTTAACAGTAGAATTGGTGGTTTGGTAGGCACTAGCTTTAATATTGACAGATATTCAATTATTCGTTGCTTGATTTTAGGTAATCCGTAATGATCTTGATCAAGAATCTTTCTCGCTCTTGGGATATCAATTTCAGATTGTTTTGGTTTCGTCCATGGTAATTCTAGGATAGTGTCCAAGTAATTCCTAGATACTTGGTACTCTGCCATATTAGGATTCATTCTCTTTAGTCTCTTGATTTCATTATCAATTACTTTTCTAGTTGAAGGTGGTAATTCCAAACCAGAAAGTTTCTTTAACAGTTCTTGATGCTCATCATCCGAGTCATCTTCGCCCAGTTCTTTTTTAATTGCTTCCAACTACATTAAAATGCATTACTTGATTACGTAGTATATATTCCCTTTGCTTTGAACCTAGTTTGTTTTCCACTGAATGTGACAGTTGCTGTGATATTTTAAATACTTGCAATTGCCGTTTAATAAGCTCCAAAGTCTTTAGCAAGCGTTCCTTTAAATTAACCGTGGAAAGAATATCCAATTTCTCTTGGTAAGAAGAGTCAATCATTGAAATTATTAAATCCGACAGTTGGCTGGTATCTGTTGAATCCAACATTTTCCTTACTTGTTTAAGTATATTTGGCGGTAGGTTCAATTGCTTCAATGCGTCCAATAGCTCACCAGTGAGAATCTTGAATGCTTCAATCGTGCCCTGCAATTCAACAGAATTTTCCTTTTCTTCCCGCACAAATCTTAATTTGGCTTTGAAATAAGCTTTTCTTTCAATGCTGATAATTTCAACCCTGGCCAGCCCTAGCATTACTTCAAATAACCTTCAACTGTAAAAAGTGGTTGCTTATTCACCACTCGGTAATCAACAATCTTTACCACTACGCCATACCTAAAGAAATCTTGAGTATTAATTTCGCCTCCTTCGTACAATTCCATTGATTTGGATTTACCAGGGGTTTTGAGAGGAACAATTACCAGAAAGGGAGAGTCATCTGATATATCGTCGATGAGTGTTTTGTTTGATATTGCAATGCGAGATATTATCCCAGGGAGAATTAGTTTTGTATTTGTTGGGATTACTGGTAGTGTGTTTGGGATTTCGATTTCAACCATGGAGAAATTATTTTGCCGAAGGTTAGATTTTACTTGGAGATAGAATTTAGTCATGGGTTATTGGTGTAGCCAAGGATCACATCATGATTATATTCCAGAAATTAAGTTGACAGTATATCAACTAGATTGGCATTATATCAACTAGATTGACATTATACAAGCGAGAGTTGATTCTTGTTGGTGATTATCTGATAGATAATTGAAAGATTTCGTTTCTTTGTAATTCAAAAACTACACTATTTATACTCGACCACAAAGCTTAAAATAGAGTTTAAAACAAGCAAGGTTAAAATAAAGCTTTATAAATAGATGGACCAATTACCCCAATTACCGCCTCCATTTAAAACTTGCTGAAACGAAAAATTTTTGCTTTTGTTTCAAATGAATACCCCAATTGAAGAAGAGACAATCACTCTTGATCAGCTGATGGAAGATGAATTCCAAGACCATGACCAGCCAGGTTACTACGTTGCCATTGGCGATTACTACCATAGCAACCAACTTAAAGTTTCCCTCGGAGATGTGATCAAAGTCACAAGTATCAACAATGACTACTGCTATGGGTAATTATTACTAACGTAGAATAAATCAAAACACTAATGAACAAGGCTTGCTTCCTCTCGACATTCTTGTTCAGCTATCAAAAGAAGTGTTTCAGCCCCAAGACCTTTTCGAAGATGAATCTGAAGGCGAATTAATTTCCATGAACGAGTTGAACTCACTATCGCTTGATTACACTACGCATTGTTTAGAAACTGAGAATGAAACTTCAATTTACTTTGCTTGGAGGTACGGTGGTGAATCTGTTGCTGTTTGGGGATCATTCAACGATTGGCAAAGACCTATTCAATTATTCTATGATTCAGTTACAACCATATTTGTTTGTTTTGCAGAAACTCATTTGCAACATGGTGAACTTTGTTTTTTTAAATTTGTTGTCGATGACCAGTACCAAGTAGATCATACACTGCCTACCGTTACTAATGAAGATGGAACATTTAATTATATTGTGATTTGTACTCGGTATTGCCAAGGAAAAGAACATGAAATTGATATTCAGCAAGTGCACCAAATTGTTAGTAATCAGAGTATGACAGAGCATGATTTTACAAAAGAGTAATTATTATTAATTTAGAATTCAATTCAATGATGTATCTGTAGATTATCCTACTATTGCTGTAGAATCTGTAGAGTTGCAAGAAATACACGAGGAAAAGGGCACTTTAAAGGAAATAGAAGCAATCGAACCAATACCTAGCGAATTATCTCTACAATTCAGATTACATTCAGAAGACCAAGAAGAGAAGAGGCTAAGTAATATTCTTAGTGAATTATTCAAACGGCAACTTATAAAGGCAGAAAATGATGAAGAATTGAGATTGCAAGAGCTGGAGATTCTAGCAGCTCGACAACTGGAAAGCCTGAGGAGTGAACTGGCTGTTGAAGCAATGGTTTCACAAGAAAACGAAAAAGCAATGGCAGAGACGGTTGATTCAATACCTGCTGAGCTAGTTGAACAGATTCAGATGGATGCAGAAAACCAAGAAGCAGTTAGATTGCAAAGTTGGGACGTCGAGATTCAGTCCAACACAACACAGTATATCGAAAACTCTCTTGATTTTATTCCTTTAGATTTATCAGAGGAAATCAGAATCAATGCCGAAAATCAAGAAGCTGTAAAATTGCAAAACTTGGAAATCGAAAAAGAACTTTATCTTCAGCAGTTGAAATCAGAGTTGGAACTGGAAATGCGGCTTACAAAGGAAAATGAATTGGCTATTGGTGGACACCTAGACCTTATACCCGAAGTGTTGTCGATCGAACTTTGTCATTCTGCAGAGAATGATGAAGCAGCTCGATCACACCCTCGTGATAATCTCTCCGATATCAATTCTTACTCGCTCTCTACCGAACTTTCAGAAGAGCTTCGCATCTTGGCAGAAAACCAAGAGGCCATCAAATTGCAAGAACTTGAAATCCAAGCTGAATTGGAATTCTCCCAACTAAAACATGATTTGAATATGGAAATGCATGTAACAAGAGAAAACGAACTAGCTATAAATGAAACTCCTGATGAAATCCCAAAAGCAGCCATCAGCGAAAATCCACTAAAAGATGGTCAGTTTGAAGAGGATCTTTATCAAATGCCCCTTGATTTGTCAGAAGATCTTCGAATTGAAGCTGAAAATAGAGAAGCAGTACGTCTACAGAATATAGAAATTCAAGCAATCAAAGAGTTTGAAAATCTGAGGGAGACACTGCAGTTAGAATCCAAAGTGGTGCAAGAGAATGAAATGGCTATTAACTTTGTTGATACAATTGACACTATTCCACTGGAATTGTCCCATGAAATACGCATTGGGGCTGAAAATGATGAAGCCGTGAAATTGCAAAATTACGATATACTTGCAGAAGAACAGCTTCAACTGTTAAAAAAGCAATTGCAATTTGAATATCTTGTCAGTAAAGAAAACGAATCCGCCCTTTCGCACGTGGATTCACAGATCAGAATGCCAGAAGAATTAGCAGACGAATTTAAGGTTAATGCTGAAAATAAGGAAAGCTTGAAACTTCAGGAGCAAGATTTTTCTACTAGAAACGTTTTTGATGGCAACGAAGCTCAAGATAACGATTTCGTTGCTGAAACCAAGGCTCGCGAAATAGCCATAATGGAACCTGCTGGCTTGTTTGATTCAGAATTGGGTGGTAGAAATGTCAAGATACAAATTGAAGAAAAGGGGTCTTTAAAGGTGGAGTTATCTAGTGGCGAAGACTATTCAGATTTTGATTCTCATGACGGTTTTGAAATAGCTCATGTTAATGCAGACATGTATAGCACTACTGCAGAATATCTGGCAGCAGGTGATCAACAGGAATATGATGCAGTTTCATCTAAAAGAAGTAGCTCTGTAGCCCGACAGGAATTGGTTGCTCATTTCCATCATACCGAGCTTGAATTCGAATCCGAATTGGCTGATTTGAGAAAACTTGCTAACAGCTCTCATTATAACGAGAAATTTGTTGACGCTTTGAAACAAGAAGCTTCAAGATTTGCTGAAAATCTGTATAGACTGGATGCCCTCTTGGGTAAAATGAAGTTAATCCTAGATGATATTGATTCTCCTTATAAAACGGCTTTTTCACATAAACTGGAAAAAGAAATTTTTGGAGAAAGTTTGGATGAAATTCTACCTGAACATGTTATGTTGTCGGAAATGCTCTATGCTGAAGATGAGCAGGAGCGTTTCCTAATGACTCTGAAGGAAGTACCTCTTGAAATAGAAATGTTTGGGGATTCGTTGCATGACATTTTACCAGATGCAGTAATTGAAAGTGAACGGATCGAATTGGAAAATTCCGAGGAATTGAAACATTTCAATATCAACATTTCAAATGATATAGAAAAACTGGTATTTGGTGAAAAAATCGAAGAGTTTCTTCCAGATAATTTGCTAGTCGCAGAGAAGGTTCTTTTCGAAGATTCAGTCATCGCCTCACGCAAAATTCCATCAAGCCCTGCTCTTGCAGCTACTAGGGAAATTCTAAAGGATTTTGCGAGATCATCACCAGAACAGGTTGTTTTATCCAAAAAAGATAGCAGAGATGATTTCGACTATAGTGCTGGCACACCAGACGATGACGATAGATTAAGCTACGAAGAGTATACCGAACATTCTCAACTAGAACATCACTTGGACAGAATATCAAATATCCTAAATTTGGTCAAGAATCCACCCAAAGAAAATTATGCCAATGCTCTTCCAGTGGATTTAATTAGATCTCTGCAGCTTGCTTCTGAAGAAAAGGAAGAAACTAAAATCGGTCAAATGGAGGATGCAGAAAACGATTTAATTGATGAAATAATGGATAGATTTGAATCTCAAGTAGAAGGAACTTTTGCAGAATGGAAGTTTGTTACTTCGGTAGATCATATTGAATTTCATGAGGAAACAGAAGCCCAAGAGAAGCATCTTTCTATACAAACGGATGTAACGTATTCTTCCGGTGCCTCTTCATCAGATACTGTTATAGACTCACCGGTTTTTGAAAAATTTACCCTTAAAAAATCACCTAGCTCCCCCCAAAATTCATCATCCGATATAAATAGCTTGCCTGAAGTTGAAGAAAATGTTGACAGCCAACCTGTTCCATATCTGCCTCCCACTATCCCACTACCAAACATACCAGCAACGCCCTCATTAGTGCAAAGTGTTCCCAGAAATCCTGCACAACCAGTGTTTGATTCGAATAGAATGTCTGACTTGATTGATTCACTGTCAAAAGATGAATTCCCAAGTTCATCGCAACCGCAAGTACAAGCACCTCCAAATATTAGACCTAAATCCCGAACGACCTCAAAACCATTTTATGTACCTTCTCCCTTATCGTTTCCTCCAATAACAAGACAGGAGACTGAAGAAAGCTCGAGTCCAGAACCATCTTCGCCTTCAAATTCCACAAAGGAGGCACAGGTATGGGAGGAAATCCCACTTACACCATCTCCAACACTAGTTACAGACCCATCCACATCAATGTTTTCGCCTGTGATTGACAAGTACATTTCTATTGCATTAGCAGTTGCTTGTATAGCAAACATTAAGCTGCTTCTCAGTATTTTATCTGCCTCATGGATGGTTATTAGAATATTCCATATGGTATGGACATTTGCTGGTCTAGTGTTCTTATTTGGTCATTTACTATAATTAAAAATTTTAGATATTTAATTTTTGTTTGACAAGAGTGACAGAGTAAGCACCTACAAATTGCCACTATAACGCAACCTCCTTCAAATATCCCAGCCATTCCAATACTATTTGAAAGGTTGTGTTCCTCTTTAGTTTTACTTTTAGGAAATTAAAATTCCAAATTGGAAGCTTGTCGTAGCACAAGAAATGTCCAATTGGGGTTGGCGAGTGGAGGATGCATAGAATGACGCCTGGTTGGGTATTGTTGGTCGACTTGAATGAACAAGATCACCATTGTCCAATCCAATTTTTGTGTAGTTAATACGCTAATGTTGTACCACTCGGCGAGTCTTGTATCAAGCTTTGTGCGTTTGACTGAACCGGGACTCTTTAATTTGTACAACTAGAAAAAACCAAGCTACTGGAAAACCAGGACTAGAGAGCGATTGAGAAAACCTGGCAGTAACTAGAATTGCAAGATTACAGCGATCAAAAGTTGTTTGAACTAGAAAGGCTCAATTCCACGCAGATAAATATGAATGCTGCGGTGCAGCACATGGCAGCCCAAGTGATAACAAGCAGAGGCGCACAAATAAATACAGAGAGAAATTAAGCTGCCTAATTAGAATGGCTGACGAAAAAGCAAAGAAAATAGAAGACTTGGAAGCCGAAATAGACGACCTTGACGACGCCGAACTTCAAGACGAAGAGAATGCCGTTGATTGGACCAAAGGTGTTGTCATACTAGAAGACGATCCTTCTACTCCTGCTTTGACATTCAGAGTAGTTCTTCTTGGGTGCATTTGGGCTGTATTCTATGGTGTAAGCAATGCGTTATTCTCATTCCGTTCAAATTTTTTTACTATTCCAAATGCCCTATCGATTTTGCTAAGTTATCCAATTGGGGTTTTCTTTGCTGCTGTATTGCCCGATGTTGAAATTGCCGGTATCAAGCTCAATCCTGGTCCATTCACTGTTAAGGAGCACGCGTTGATTAGTATCATTGCTAACGCTGCTGGTGGTTTGCCAACTGGTGTCGATAACGTTGTTGGGCAACGCTGGAAAATATTTATGGGGGATAGAAACATCAACTTTTGGAACTCTATCCAATGGGTACTTTCGACTCAATTTATTGGCTACGGTGTCGCTGGATTGACTCGTCGTTTCTTGATCAAGCCAGCAGCAATGTTGTGGCCAAGTGTATTACCAACAGTTGCTTTGCTAAACTCCTTCCACGAAAAGAAAGAAGATCAAGAAAATACCTCTTCAAGATATACCATGTCTAGATTCAACTTTTTCTGGATTATCTTGTCTTTTATCTTTATCTACGAATGGATGCCACTATACTTTGCTCCGCTATTAGGAACGATTTCTATTGCTTGTTGGTTTGGCAACAGCAGAACAATGAAGATTTTGGGATCAAGCTCTAATGGAGAGGGCACTGGTTTACTCGCTTTGACTTTTGACTGGTCTGTTGTATCTGGCCAAGTTCCATTAGCAACCCCATTTTGGGCTTCGTTGAATTATTTTGGAGGATATGCATTCTGGACATGGATTGTTGGGCCAATCGTATACTACACTAATCCGTTTGGTGTTAAAGGTGGTTATCTTTCACAAGCTCAAAGTGGATGGGGTACTGCAAACAAAACCACTGATCCTTTCCCATATATCAATTCGGTCGATATTTTCGATAAAGAAGGAAACATTGTTCCAATTCAGCAACCACTGTTGCAACCTGATTTGACTTTGAATCAATCTTACTATGATACATCCAAGCCGTTCCATTTGTCTCCAGCTTTCGCCATTGCCTACTTTACATCATTCATCAACATTACTGCTTTGTTTGCCCACGTTGGTCTATGGTACGGCAAGGATATCTATAAACAGGCCAAAGAAGCCTTCCAGCAGTTGGAAAATACTGACGAAGATCCATTGAACGTTCGTATGCGACAATACAAGGATGTTCCGGACTGGTTCTACATAGGCTACTTGGCGATTTTCTCTGTTGTATTACTCATTTCAGGTTTATTTACCGCATTTAAAATGAAGTGGTGGGCAACCATTTTCGCAATCGTATTGGGAGTTGTTTACACCATTCCAATCGGTATCATTCAGGGTATTTCTGGCCAACAAATGGGTATCAATGTGCTCACTGAATTCTTGATCGGTCTTATTATTCCTGGAGATATTATTGGAGTGATGTGTTTCAAATCGCTTGGTTACAACTTGGTCGTTCAAGCTCTTGCGCTCTCTTCCGATTTGAAGATGGGACACTACATGGCTATCGGACCTATCTATATGTTTATCGCGCAATCTATAGGTACCTTTATTGGAGCTGTTTGCAACAATGCTATTGCAATTTGGGCAGAGGAAGGACTTGCTGAGCAGTTCGCCAACAACAAGAATCAATGGGATCCAACGCCTAGTTACGGAACATTTACCAATGCTGGTGGGATCTGGGGTGCTATTGGTCCTGCCCGGTTCTTTGGGCCAGACTCTCCATACTTTTCGTTAATGTCTGGCTTTATCATTGGTATTGTCGTTCCATTCGTTCCATGGCTGTGCAACAAACTGTATCCTTCAAAGAACTGGCACTTGTTCAATCTTCCATTGCTTACCCAACAAAACTACACTGCCGCTAATCAAGCTTTTATTGTCGTTCCGTTCCTGCTCAATTTCATTTGAAGACGATCCTTCTACTCCTGCTTTGACATTCAGAGTAGTTCTTCTTGGGTGCATTTGGGCTGTATTCTATGGTGTAAGCAATGCGTTATTCTCATTCCGTTCAAATTTTTTTACTATTCCAAATGCCCTATCTATTTTGCTAAGTTATCCAATTGGGGTTTTCTTTGCTGCTGTATTGCCCGATGTTGAAATTGCCGGTATCAAGCTCAATCCTGGTCCATTCACTGTTAAGGAGCACGCGTTGATTAGTATCATTGCTAACGCTGCTGGTGGTTTGCCAACTGGTGTCGATAACGTTGTTGGGCAACGCTGGAAAATATTTATGGGGGATAGAAACATCAACTTTTGGAACTCTATCCAATGGGTACTTTCGACTCAATTTATTGGCTACGGTGTCGCTGGATTGACTCGTCGTTTCTTGATCAAGCCAGCAGCAATGTTGTGGCCAGGTGTATTACCAACAGTTGCTTTGCTAAACTCCTTCCACGAAAAGAAAGAAGATCAAGAAAATATCTCTTCAAGATATACCATGTCTAGATTCAACTTTTTCTGGATTGTGCTGTCCTTTATCTTCATGTATGAATGGTTCCCGTTGTATTTTGCTCCATTCCTGGCTACTATTTCTATTGCTTGTTGGTTTGGCAACAGCAGAACAATGAAGATTTTGGGATCAAGTTCGAAAGGGGAAGGCACTGGTTTACTCGCTTTGACTTTTGACTGGTCTGTTGTATCTGGCCAAGTTCCATTAGCAACCCCATTTTGGGCTTCGTTGAATTATTTTGGAGGATATGCATTCTGGACATGGATTGTTGGGCCAATCGTATACTACACTAATCCGTTTGGTGTTAAAGGTGGTTATCTTTCACAAGCTCAAAGTGGATGGGGTACTGCAAACAAAACCACTGATCCTTTCCCATATATCAATTCGGTCGATATTTTCGATAAAGAAGGAAATATTGTTCCAATTCAGCAACCACTGTTGCAACCTGATTTGACTTTGAATCAATCTTACTATGATACATCCAAGCCGTTCCATTTGTCTCCAGCTTTCGCCATTGCCTACTTTACATCATTCATCAACATTACTGCTTTGTTTGCCCACGTTGGTCTATGGTACGGCAAGGACATCTATAAACAGGCCAAAGAAGCCTTCCAGCAGTTGGAAAATACTGACGAAGATCCATTGAACGTTCGTATGCGACAATACAAGGATGTTCCGGACTGGTTCTACATAGGCTACTTGGCGATTTTCTCTGTTGTATTACTCATTTCAGGTTTATTTACCGCATTTAAAATGAAGTGGTGGGCAACCATTTTCGCAATCGTATTGGGAGTTGTTTACACCATTCCAATCGGTATCATTCAGGGTATTTCTGGCCAACAAATGGGTATCAATGTGCTCACTGAATTCTTGATCGGTCTTATTATTCCTGGAGATATTATTGGAGTGATGTGTTTCAAATCGCTTGGTTACAACTTGGTCGTTCAAGCTCTTGCGCTCTCTTCCGATTTGAAGATGGGACACTACATGGCTATCGGACCTATCTATATGTTTATCGCGCAATCTATAGGTACCTTTATTGGAGCTGTTTGCAACAATGCTATTGCAATTTGGGCAGAGGAAGGACTTGCTGAGCAGTTCGCCAACAACAAGAATCAATGGGATCCAACGCCTAGTTACGGAACATTTACCAATGCTGGTGGGATCTGGGGTGCTATTGGTCCTGCCCGGTTCTTTGGGCCAGACTCTCCATACTTTTCGTTAATGTCTGGCTTTATCATTGGTATTGTCGTTCCATTCGTTCCATGGCTGTGCAACAAACTGTATCCTTCAAAGAACTGGCACTTGTTCAATCTTCCATTGCTTACCCAACAAAACTACACTGCCGCTAATCAAGCTTTTATTGTCGTTCCGTTCCTGCTCAATTTCATTTTCAACAAGCTTATCTTCAAGTACAAGAATGAATGGTGGACCAAGTACAACTTTATAATGTCAATTGCGTTAGATTCCGGTACGGCATTCGCTATACTGGTCATCACACTTATCCAATTTGCGATTACTGATCCATTGCCAAACAACTTTTTCAATCCTGCCACAGCAGATTATTATTGCTTGGAAAGAAATTTCACTCAATAAACTTGTTTTCCTGTATTTTATTAATAGTTGCTATCGCTTCTTTAGATAAACAAACACGGGGATCGCCCACAGAATCACAATTATAGTAACCCCAGGCAATATGATCCTGTACCAACTTCTTTTTTTACATATTTCTGTTGCTGAGATTCAATATACGTTGGAAGCCTTATTCTATCTCTAGGTCTATAAGCTGGCGGAGGTTGTGCTAATTCAAGGTCCGTCAGCTCAATTTGATCTGTTGTTGATTCCATAAATTGTACAACTTTTTTAAGTTGTTCCAAGCTTGATAAGCGGCGAAGCACACCGCAATGAGTACAAACTACAAACCTGCAAAAAGATGGTTTTGTTATTATTCAAAAGAGATAAGCAGCTACTAGACTCGTGTTATTGGCAAGTGCTGAGCTGGCTGATATTTTCTTACATTTTTTCCAAATATTTTGTTATTGTATTTGTAGCCTTACAAAAAGCTATTTGACTTATCAACGGTCCCACACGCACTTGGTAACGTAATTGTCAAAGGGCTTCAACACAAATCATTCAACTGTACAAAATTATTTATTGGGGAGTAGAGCTGGGCTGCGAAGGTGAAGAATTTGCGGAATGAGTCCCACTGAATATTATAATTGAAAATACAACAAATATAATCAACCCAATAACAACACCTGCTCCATTTCTTTCTTTCGATCTTACAAAGCTGTTTTCATGAATTGTTGGCACAGCTGGGTTTCCAGCGTTGCCAGTTGTGGAATCGCCAAAGCTAAATATAGGCACTTGATCGGAAGAGGGTGTATAAGCTGGAGGCGGGATATTTAGCACAGTGTCCATTAAAGAAAAGTAATTTGCTTGCTTTTAAATGGCTTTTGTGTTCCTGTGTAACCTTGCTCAGTGTTGTACAGATGGCTTTACCTTTTGCCAACCTTAAAGAGCTCATATAAAGGCATCGCCATAGTATCACTTTGGATTATTTCAATCCAGATCAAGGCATAAAATCATGTTTATTGGTATTCGCTTTGACGGGAGCTAGAGACAGCTACAAAGCATCCAATGAAAACCAAAACAAGTATCGCCCCAAGACAAATTTTGAATCCTTTATTCCCCGAACGCTGTACCTTTACCAACTGCGGTGTATACACTTGTATGCCACTATGAGCACCCAGATCTGACTGAGCACTTCTTGGAATGTTTATTGCAGAATGATCTACAGACGAATAAGCTGGTGGAGCTTCCGCTGACATGAAATTTAGTGAAATTAAAAAAAGGTCATTGACTGTCTGGTCAATTCATTACTAAGCTTGGAAAAACTTTTTCTGAAATGAAAGTCGTTGGGTTGGTGCTGACCTGCGAGCCAGTTCAAGGAAAAGACAAACTAAAGGAAATCACAGTGGATATAGGCGAAGGCGAACCAGTAACAATCATTACGAATGCACCAAATATACAGGAAGGTAGTAAAACGGTTGTTGCTACGATTGGAACTGAACTAGAAATAAATGGAGAAACAATTGAATTAAAGAAAACTAATGTTGGTGGTAGACCGTCCTTTGGAATGGTTTGCGACTCAAAGTTATGCGGTTGGAAAGGTGGGGCAGAAGGAATAGCTGTCCAAATACCAGAAGATATCCCAGTTGGCTCACCATGCCCGGTATCTAAACCTAGAATGGGCGGATTCGAACAAAAAGAAGAAGAATTGTCAATCAAGGACAAGAAAGCCTTGGAAAAAGCTGCCAAGAAAGCTGCTGCAAAGGAAAAGAGAGCTGCTAAAAAGGAAGCCAAAACAGAATAAAAATCATTCATTTAACTCGTCATTTCCATCTCCCATTCCCAGAATATCTTCAATAAACTCTTTGCTGGTAAAATTAGACGGAAAGTTTCCATAGTAGGGGTCCTTTTGGTACAGGATCTCTTTAAACATTTCTTTGGTCTCTCTTGTTGTAAGTGATTCGCCTTGATTAGCTGTAATTACCAAACTGTTGGAGAAGGGAAAAGAGCCCATCGCTTTTTAGTATCTCATAGTGCTTGATCTTTGGAACTGGACCAACAGGCTTAGGCTTGCCTATTTCCAATCTCTTCCCATGCGAAAGAGCAATTTCAATGTCTTCGGCAGATACTGGCACTTCAGGTCGATGATTCAAGTAGAGCTTAATCAATTCATGTAGAGATATATCCGTTGCTTCTTTACCATTAGCTTGCGCAAAAGTAGAATACTTTACTTCGTTAATCATATCATCAATTTCTTGATTTGATGGATAGAATCCCATTGCCTGTACCAGCGACGGGATTTCTGAAAGTGGCACTCTGCTTTTGATCACTCTGTTTGAAGTAGTATGCTCTCCTTGAGTTTTGATTTGTGCTAAATAGAAATAATCTTCAAATTCTCGGTAGATTTGTCCTTGGTCGCCCATGCCAGATGGATCTAGCATATTCAAGAATGGTTCCATTCCTTCCCCACCTTGGTTTATTTGGATCTCCATTGCTGCGTAATTCATTGTCCATAAATTAACAATTCCGTCTTTTCCTCCTGCTGAAAGTACACAGGAGCCATTGGACGCCACTGCTATATTTGAGATATCAAATGGGTGTGCTATTACACCAATGAATTTGTATGGGTTTCCATCGAGTGGGAATTTTGCCATTCCAAGTATATTTCCAGTTGAATAGATAAAATACTTTGTTTCGCCTAAATGTGGGATCAACTGAATAGAGTTTATCAAGCCACCAAACGTAGGACCAATAGTGGTCGATCGGCACAACTGTGTGTCTTTAGAGTACATCTTGAACTTGAATCCACTGTTAAAAGTTAGTATAAATTCTTCAGGATGTGGTAAGCTGTTATTCTGGTACAATGTTGCAGCTTCTGGGAAATGTATCTGCTCTATTCGCCGTATGTGCTATGTTAATAAAACCAACCTTGATTTCAATCCCATTAGTTAAAGCAGATATTGGGAGGTTATATTCGGTTACGTGTCGATCTTTTGATACTGAATACAGTACTTGCTCTTCATTTTTTGTCGTAAATAGCAAAGCTACATTAATCAGTTGGTACCAATGATTTCCTTGTAGTGAGTTTTCCTTCTTCCTATGAATACCCATTCAACTCTCTGTCGCGCTCGCTTGATTTCATCTTCCCTAGAATCCGTCTTCAAAGGAGATTCAGGTCTTTTTCTGCCACTATCAGGTTTAACTTTAATCATTTCTTTATGCAATATACCAGTGACATGGTTAGCATCCGCAAAAGCACAATAATTTCCATCAACTGAAAACGCAATCTTTTTGATGGCGACAGTGGAAACACTGTACCCGCCTGTTCCTTTAGTCGCAGATGTCTGTGTCAAATCTTGGAGGTTAGTTGCATCCAAGAATCTAATGATTCCATTTGCAAACCCGACTGCCAAAGTTTTCCCTGACTTTGAATAGCACAGACTCTCAATTCCAACTGGAACTTGTATTTCCTGTGGCTGTTTCTTTTCTTTTCTTTTCGCCTGTACAGGTTGCTCTTCCGTGAATTGTCTTGATACTACCAACTGTTTTGTGTTGTAATCCCATACTTGCAAAACACCTATGTTATTTGCAAGTACCATTATCGCTTCCCACTGCAAATTTAGATTGTTCTGGATGGACAATTAGTGCTTTGAGGTTTCCATATTGTCCTTCTAATATTAGAGTGACTTCGGGATTCTTTGTTATATAATATGTTACTATCAGTTTCTTTGCATCTTCCATAGATGACTGTGCCAATGGCAGTGAGCCACCAACCGAAGGCGCTGTAGCCTCGTGTATTTCTTTGCCAATATGAGCAAGAGAGTGACTTGCTGTTTGAGGAGCGGAAAATGTCGTTGTCGCAGTGGTTGGCCTGAAAGGAACATTGCTTGCAGTCAAAGATTTCGATAATAGGTAAACCTTGGCATTTGCAGTAGCAACTATCAATTCTGGGATTGGCGAGTCTTCGAATAGGGCTTTGTTATCTCTTGTTTACCTTCAGAATGAGAGTTGCACATTACTGAGAGAATTGGGCCCCCTTTCATTTCCTGCCAAAACAGGATTCGAAACTAAGTTAACACAGAAATACATTCAAATCAAACACTTTGACTAGCCCCGATTCGTCTCCGGTTATAAAATACCTTTTCATTGCCGTTGTTATAACAGTTACAGGGCTATTGTGGATTGAAAGGTTTTTAATTGCACATTTGTTTCCTCTTTCTAATTTTGCACTTAGATTCACCAAGCTGTAATCCGCAAATAAGATTACATCTCCATTTGCAGTTCCTACAACTGCTTGACCTGCAATGGCACTAAATGTGGCACTTGTATACCCAGTTGGCGGTGCTTTGAAATCCCTATGTTATCAAGTATTACTTTGAATTAATCATTGGTTCGAATTGCTTTAATCCAGACATATCCTTTTCAATTGCATAAAAATATACGCTGTCGGCACTAAACGTCATGAATTCCAATGGATCCAATGGATTCACTCTAATAAAATTCTATTTTGAAAGAGCGGCTACCTGTATTGGTCCTTGCAACTTTAAACTCAATACTGGATCTTTTCCTGGAGATGTCCAGTCCCACACACAAACTGTTTGAGGCATATCTGTGTTATTAATAGATACCATTTCCAAGTGAAATCAAGTGCTTGTTATCTGAAGTGAATTCTGCTGTAATAACTCCACAATCACTATGTGGATTGTACAGTGATTTTAAAGGAATCGCATTCAACATATTTTCCATATCATTTACAATTGCTACATGTTCGGGCTTTCCACCAACATACTCCCAAACTACAATCATTGAGCTATCTCCTTTATCAGCTGTTACGATCCATCTCTTGTCCAAACTAACCGCCAGTGTCGTTACCAAATTACACTGAATTAGTATCAAAATACATGAGCCTGTAGTATTTTCTGACGTTTATTGTGCCAGTCAAACATGACTACAGAGTGTCCTGCCGAGTACAGTAGAAACTACAGTTAGCGAATCCAACTTTTTGATGAATACTGCAGGACAAATTATGTACTTTGGCATTTGCGCCTCTATTATATCCAAATGACCAGCCTAGTGACTAGGATTAGTGAGCAATTGCCAATCCAGAGAGGTTATTGAAAATAGTTTTGTCTGCCATTTAGACGCGAAAAATCAAAAACTATTTATTGAGGTATTTCTTTGAGGCTCGTTTTTGAACCTTCTTCTAATAATTTGGCAGCAGTGAGTTCCCGCTCAACTGCAGCACTTCCAGTAGACACGTCTTTTTGGTTTGAAGCACCGCTCATGCAACGGTGAATTGTTTGGTTTACTATCATGAATGAGACAACATCCAATGCCCAGCATAGTTCAATAAAAGCGGGTCCGTTTGTTATTCCTAGAATTCCCAATAGACACGAAACAGCGAATAAAATACTGGTAATTCCTGGTAGAACCACTTTTATAGTGATGTTTTCATCCTTTTCAGACAAGAGCTTTACAACCAGGAAGCATAGTACAAAGTGAGTGATTAAATTCGAAAACGCTAAAACCATGTTGGTCCAAAAGAACACACTGTTGAATAGACTAGCAGAAATTACAGTAGGATCAAACAAATTGATGATTCCAAATATCGGTACTAGTGAGTAAAATAGCGGTACTACCAGTAGAAACCAAACGTATCGTTGATTGGATTTACCTATAACAAACGCTTGTAACCGTACCAGATAGCAGATTTCGAATGAAAATGTCGCCAAACAGTCTACAATATTGTTTACAAACAGAAGCGAGTTGTATCCAATCGAATTTACAGTGAAATAGTTCAACTGGAGGATATTGACGATAAAAGCGTAGATTATATTACACATTAGGAGCGTGAATAGCAGTGCTGGGATTGCTTTCAGTTGCCGGACATTGGTATAGTTTAAATTTGATAATGCTATTCCGTTTACTAGTGTAACGAGTGGAATTAGAAATCCAGTGGACATCAGTTGGAAAACGCGTAAATTCCAGTTGAATGGCTTTTCTGATAAACAATAATCGCACGGAATCATTTGATAGCGAAATCTTTATCCTTTCAAGGCTCTATCTGTCTTTTCGGTATCGCCAGCCCATATACTACGTACCGCTTGCAATAATCAGAGTTATTCATGATCCTTGTAAGATGGACGACAGCGATGCGGTGAGAAAGTTTAACGATTATTTCCAAAGATAAATCCAAATATTTACCGCTTTCCGAATTCACAAAACCTCAATTTCACCGAAAGCGATTCAGATTAGTTCATACTCGTTGGTCAATTTCGCTTTTCCAGAAAAAGTAATGGAATCTCAATGGCTACTTCCCACGGCTGTAGTGCTTGCGCTATCCGTCTACTTTTTGAAACCACAACAAAAGAAATCCTTCAAGAGCAACCTTACCACTCCCAATGACAGTAAAATCATCGTTTGTGGAGGTGGCCAAAAGACTCGGTTTCCGAATGGATCGCCAGGAGTATGCAAACTGATTGCCTTTTTGGAATACAACAAGATTCCGTATGAATACAAAACCACTACCAATTTCAAAGAGTCGCCGAACGAAAAGATTCCGTTTGTTCACTACAAAGGACAAATCATTAGCGATTCCCATTTCATCATTCGCAAATTGGTTCAAGACGGGCTGGCTAAAGACCCAAATGCTGGATTGAATGAATCCGAGATTGCTATTTCTGAAATGGTCCGAACTAGTTTTGAAAGTATTTTGTATTGGGGAATTGTAAAGCACCGCTGGATCAATAACTGGGAACATACAAAGGAAGAGTACTTTGGGAAAATGCCCGCAATTTTAAAGTGGTTCTTGCCTGATAGGATCATCTTACCGCATGTATTGGCTAATCTCAGAGCAGTAGGCACTACTAGGTACGAAGAAGGACAGTATGATATCTTGATTAAAGAATTTATTTGTAATGCCAGTGTCATATTGGGATCTAAAAAGTATTTCATGGGCGATCAAATTACAATGTTGGATTACACTGCGTTTTCCAACCTTGGAAATATTTACCACCTATCAAAGCTCAATGGGGAATTGAAGGCAGAGCTTGAGAAATACGACAACTTGGTTGATTATGTCAAGCGGTTGACTCCATTGTTTAAGCCAAATAAAATCTAGTACTTACTATTCCAGGCTCATCCTTGTGGCATACTGAACTATCACCAGTAAGGTTGTTGCGTAGGGCAATGCACTCATTGTTGAACATTAACCAAAAACACTTGGTACTTTTAAACACGCTATTTATTCACATTAATCAAATTATTCTAAAATGCTCGCTATACCTGCTCTTTGCAGCTTGGCGAATCCGCCTAAAGTTTTGTACAGTAGATTCGACCCGCTTATCTTGGAGTAACAGTTTGACGACTTCATAGTGCCCATTCTTTGCTGCCATTTTAACTGCAAAGTTGTTTCTGGCTGTAGGGTCTACCCTATCATCTTGTAAAAGCAGTTCTACCATTTCCAAGTTTCCACTCCATGCTGATATTCTGATTGGGTAGTTATCTTCAACTGATGGATCTACTCGTTTATCTTTCAAGAGTAACTTTGCACAATCCCATTTGTTGTACGTCAGTGCGTTACGCAGAGCAAGGTTGTCGTTGGAGGACGGATCTACTCTTGCATCCTGCAATAGCAGCTGTAAAATTTCAACTGAATCGTTTTCTGCCGCTAGTGATACAGCTTCATTATTACAATCAGATGGATCTACCCGGCTGTCTTTTAACAATATTTTAAAGCATTCAATGCATCCTTTCAACACTGCTGTTCTAATCGCAATATTTTCATTAACTGAAGGATCGATATTGCTTTCGTTTAAATACATTTCAACCAAGTGTGTATGGCCCAATTCTGCCGCTACTGCAATTGGATTGTAGGAATAATTTGCTGTAGATGGATCACCCCTTGGATCCTTTAGCAACAGCCTTGCCATTTCCAAGTGACCGTTCTCTGTACATTTGAACAGTGCAGCATGTTCGTCGGCAGACGGATCAACTCTGCGATCACTGAGTAATAACTTTGCCATATCTATCCTTCCCAGCGAAGCGGTGTCAATGAAGGCTTCATTTTCACAAGCAGATGGATCTACCCTCCCGTCTTGTAGTAATATTCTAACACAATCCATGCTGTTATTTTGAATTGCTTTCCTAATTGCATAATTGCATTTAGCTGCCGGATCAACGCGTGGATCTTTTAATAACGCTTTTAAACAGTCGAGATTGTTATGGTCAGCTGCTTCTCTAACGGCAAGATTGTTTTGTGCAGCTGGATCTACTCGTGGATCTTGTAATAATAATTTTACACATTCAGCATGTCCATTTGAAGCTGCTTGGTATATCGCACAGTTGGAGTTTATTCCTGGATCAGCTCTTCCATCCTTTAACAGCAACTTTAAAATATCCACATGTCCATATTCTGCAGCATAACATATTACAAAGCTAATTTCTAAAAGCTTTGCAACTCTTTCATCCTGAATTAAATACTGTACAACTTCTATATATCCTTTGCTTGCAGCTAGATGTAACGCGGCATTATCAGAGTCTGATGGGTCTACAGATGGTTGCTGTAACAAAAGCAACATTATCTGTCGATGGCCGTATTCCCCAGCTTCAATTATCGCCAAATTATTATCCAATGAAGGATCAAGCTTGTTTGTCGACAGCAGGTACTCTAAAATCTTTAATTGCCCGCATTGAGCTGCTATTACAAGTGCATTCTCTATCTCTGAAATATTTCTATGCTCCACTAGGTACTTTACTGATTCGAAATATCCATATTCAATCTTTTTTACTAGAAATAGGTGGTAGAATTCTGGCTCTATATCTCTTAGTAGTTTTAATCCATATAAATCGCCGCATTCTATGACTGATATTGATTTTTTCATGTCCAATGAGAGTACACTAGGGCTTATTCGAGTAATTTCTTTCACTTGTCGGTACCGCAGTAAATTGAGGGCTACTGCATTCCAATTAGATATAACATCATGATTTAATCTGATATAGTTTGAAATGGCAAGATTGTCTTTGAATGATTCAAAATAGTATGTGGGGTTGATTGTGGCCACTAAAGGCAGTCTGCACCTTAATGCGAATAATAATTCATAGTATTCATTTAGTGTCAAGTAATTGCCCACTAGCTGCAGCTCGTTTTTTATCAGATTTAACATGTCAAAAAATAATCGTGGATATGCAAAAAGTACCTTTATTGTTACAAATTAGCGATAGTGAGGAAATCCAAAGGTTTGTTTTGGATTACCAGCCTTTAGGAATAAGCTAATCAGTATCCGTACGGATGGTAACACTGCACGATGCACTGCAATTTGCCATGCGAATGCTTTTATATAGCGTTAGTGAATGGGTTTAATTCAGGTGTCATTCGTCATTGATAAGGTCGTCCAACAGCGGCACGAGGACAGACTCAAAAATGTTAAGGTCAATTGCTAGATGCAGCAGATTGATTCTCCATTGGTTGCACAATGGCGGTGAATGAAAAGGTAATTGATCACAAAAAAAGTAATTTTTAATACTAGCTGTGTAACAGCTTTGAAACCTTCTTAAGAGCCCAAATCAGGAATTACGAAATCCATGTCAAAACTGTTTTTTAAAATTTCATCAATTCATGAATAGACAATAGATTGGTTTAATGATTACGCTTTTCATCTCTCTTTCGGTGAATTTCATATCAACACAAGACCTTATTCATGGTGATACAATCATTTCGGTTGGGGCCTTTGAGTGCGTGACCATTTTCCTGCGGGAATTCTTTTCTTGTGCAACCGAACCAATTTCTCTCGTTCAAATCGGATTGAAAATAATAAACAAAAGGCAGCACATTACGAATTTATTAAACTCACTTGCTTTTTGATTGACTGTCTTTAAATCGACTCGTGTGCATGTTACTGTCCCAGGAAAAAAGCGGTGGCTAAACTGAAATTTGATTGGTTCGGATTGGCTTGTGCCTCTCCATTTTAGGACTATGAGGAACACAGAAAAAGAATATAAAACCATTCGCTCCCTAAAATTTGTTTCGAAAAATGTCAGACGAGGTTTACAGCTCACAAGATGGAATGGCTGTCGACACCCCAAAGAAGGTAACAGAGTACTAACGTAGTCGCCTGTCGTTGACGATAAGGAATGGTCTACAGGATTATTTGGATGTTTCGCAGATGTAACTACCTGTGTAAAGGCACTATTTTGCCCATGTATTGTATATGCCCAAAACAAGCAAGTTCTTAACCGCACTGGATCGATTGGACCTGACGCTCTATTGTACTGTTGCGGCATTGATTTCTGGTGCTGCGGTTCAACTGGTGCAATCGGTGGCAGCAACAGAAGCGAAATCAGAAGTTCTAGAAATATTCAAGGCTCTTTTGCTAGTGACTTTATTACCCACTGTTTCTGCGCTCCTTGTGCATTAACTCAAGAGAAATTAGAGCTTGAACTCATGAAGGAAGAATAATTAGAGTAGAATTTGTGTTTAATAAAGAACATATTGTTTAAAAGGGCTCTCATTAGTGCGGCGATTCAATTTTTTTCGTTTCGCAGCTCGAGTTGCACAAGAGTCTTTGGCCTCAAACAGGTTCATTCCTTTGGTTCACTGTGCAACTAGCCTAGGGCAGAGTACGTTTTTAGTTTCTGTGCAGCACCTCGTTGGAGAGACCAAATTGATTCAGAATCCGTGTATAATAGTTATTGAGAGTCCGTGATTGAGAATCTATGTTTAGCATCGACTGTCGAGTCCGTGATTGAGAATCTATGTTTTGCATCAGTGATTGAGAATGTGTGGTATTGGGATTGAATAGCCCTAATACCTCCTCGCTCGCGCCACCCATTAACCTCTTTGATACAACTCCCCGACTCTCCAATAAAAAGCAGAACGAATAGAGGCATTCAATGTCAAAGTAACTAATTTTAACTGTAGCATTGATGACAAAATTAATTTAGAAAAGTACGCTTTATTAACCATAGAAAAGGAGAGACTGTAGTTTCACTTGAACCGTCAATTGATCCATCAATTATTTCAAGTTTACTAAACACAAAACCAAAAAATGCGAGAGAATTCTTGTACCCCAAAATGGAACTGGAAGCTATCGACAAGCATGAAGTGCTCATACTCCAAAAGGAAATTGAACACAGCATTCTTTGTAAAAAAGTACTCTCAGAGAGCATTGATAATAAGCTAGTGTTATTCTTGGAACAGCAGGATCTAGATTTGTTTAGGGAAATCAAGCAATTCAAAAAAGACTTTCCTGCTCATACTCATCAAGTAGCCCTATCCAAATTCGCATCAAAGCACCATTCAGATGCCCTTGTACGCATTATTTATGGCACTCCTTTAGATGCTGCAATGTTGTACGATACCACTGTCAAACAAACTGTCCATCACTTGCGCAAATTCTTGAACAATTCAGAACCGAGTTACTCTTTCCTACGATCTAGAGTGATTTTGGAAATACTGAAACGACAAATGTTTATTGTACTGGAGATTAGTGTTCATGATATCAAATATCGCTTCCTTCAGATTGTCGCGCCGTTCGAAACACTAGCCAAAGAGGCTGAAGAGCAACAAATCAGAATGCAACTAACAGATAAAGTAACTAATGCTAACATAGTGTATTCAGTCTTTTATTAAAAATCACACTGGGCACAATGAAGATGCGCGAGAATATCCCCAAAAAGAAAAACAAGAAAAGGACTGGTTCATTGACAATACTTTTATAAAGATATTATGGCAAATACCTTTTGCAAGGAACCAAAAAGTATTCAGTAAGCGATCTGTCCCATTTGACTATGAAAGAATTCATGAATTCAAAGGCGGCGATGTTGAGCGCTTGGGATACAAGAGAGTGAAGCAAGACTTTTTCTCTGCTGCCAAAAGAAACCAACTCGTCCAATCAATTATTCTCCAATGTAGAGTCAAACTACGCTCAAATTCTTCTCGCTTTTCAGCAATTACAACTCTGGTAGAAATGGGTGTGTTTAAAGAGTACTACATGCTACACGATGGACCGCCAAATGAACCTAATCATATTGATCTGAAGAATCAAGAGTACAACTTGAACAAATCTTTCCGCTTGGATTTGAAAAGGTTTCACAAGAGATTTGGATATTTCAATAACCCAGTTGAAGAAATCAGAGAATATTTTGGAGAATCGGTTGCATTTTACTTTGCTTGGATTGAATATTATTCAATATGGTTAATTGGTGCTATTGTGATTGGATTAGTTGCAATTGCCTACGGCGTCTATTCTGTTATGGCACAACAGCAAAGCTACTTGACTTTACTTGATAACAAAGGCACTCCATTTTTCGCTTTTGCAATGAGTGTATGGTCAATCTATTTTGTAAAGTACTGGAAACGCCAATCAAACTACTTGTCCTTCATTTGGGATATGGATGACTACCACAACCAAGAAGTCATTCGACCGCAATGGAAACCAACAGCAGAAAGGATTTCACCGATTACTGGCAAGGAAGAGCTGTATGAACCTTCCAGTTCTGTAAGGATGAAGCGTAGTATCGCATTATTTTCAATGTTTCTTACCTTCTTGGTTCTTGTTGGGTTTATAGTTGCGAATATTGCACTTACGAATTTCCTTCAAGCCAGATTCCAGATTTCTTATGGCGGATCAATCACATCTGCTGTTTTTGCAGTATTCCAAATTCTAGTATTTTATCCTGTAAGTGTCATTAATAATAGGTATACCATAAGTTGGTAGAGTGGTTGAGCAACTTTGAAAATCACAAAACTAATACTGATTTCAATAATAGTCTTGCTTGGAAAGAATACGTGCTTAGTTTCGTGAATAACTATGGGCTTTTATTCTTTATCGCAATAGTAAAACCAGTGATTATCACTTCGACTGATTCCCAGTCATTCAACTACTTGGGAATGTGGCAGCAAACGTGCAATATTGCCGAGAACGAATGCGAAAAGAATCTGATCATAAGTATTGCAATTATTTTCACTGGACAGCAAATTCTGTTGACAATCTGGGAATTTGCATATCCGTAATCATATGTTAACCTAGATGGTTCGTTGCTTTTTATGACACCAGCAGTGAAAAGAAAATCAAGGGTGCAGAGCCGGAATATATGAAAGAAAAGGATTTGGTACAGCTAACTAGAGATGTACTCTCTTCCGAATACGCGTCCAAAGTGATTCAATTGGGTAACGTTTTGCTATTCTCTGCAGTGTTCCCATTTGCTCCAATCTTGGCGTGGAGTAATGACGTCTTTGAAAAAAGACTCGATTTGATAAAGTTTGTTGATTTCTACCGACGTAATTTTGTCGAAGGGGCCAACTCTATAGGTGTCTGGGAAACAATCATTTCCAGTGTGGTGTACTTGGGAATATTTACCAATGGGGTGGTGATCACTTTTCTAAGCAACGGGCTAGAACAGGTCATTTACGCTTTGGACTCTGATGTGAGTAGCAGGTACAAGATGCTGGTGTACAAGCTGTTCTTTTTGATCTTGTACGAACACCTGCTCTACATTATCTCTAGTGTTCTTGACTATTTCATTAGCGATGCACCACAAGCAGTGCGTGATGGCAAAGAGGCAGAACACTACATTAGGGATATGTGGAGAGCTGAAGAAATTAAAGAAGAGGAAGATGAGTTTGAAGAGGCGTTTAGTGAATTCCAATCGCTCCCAATAGATTAGATTTTTTGAATATAGTTTATCGATTATTTCCTAGTGTTATTTTTCCCTAAAGATTACAACCGTAGAACATTGTCGGAATCGGATGCTACAATGGTAGATCATAATGGCGCAAACTATTGAAATCTTAATGAACAGTATTATCCGCATCGGAAAAACGTATAAAACAGGTAAAATTCATGCACCTCAAAAATGTCGAAAATCGCAATCATCGCTGGATACGGAACGGGTATCAGTCACGCAGCAGCGTCTCACTTTGGAAAGAAAGGATATCAAGTAGCTTTACTATCTAGAACAAAGGCAAAATTGGATAGCTCAGTTGCCGAGTTTTCCAAGCATGGAGTAAAAGCTTTGGCATTCCCAGTAGACCTGTCGAAGCCGGATCTAGTTAAAAAGACTGTTGATGATATCAGAAAGATTGGCACTGTTGAAATCTTGTTTTGGAATCCGTACGGACCACCAAAAGGAGCTCTTGATCTTACTGCTGCAGAGTTAGATGACGCGGTTAGACTCACTACCACATCACTCGCAATTGCTACTCAAGCTGTCCTTCCAGATCTTGAAAAGAGTAAAGGCTCAATTCTGGTTACTGGTGGTGGTTTATCTCTAGAAAATGATAATGTAGTTAACTTGGCAGTCGCTTGGAATGCAACTACATTAGCCGTTGCAAAAGCATCCCAAAGAAAGCTCGTGCACATCTTGCACGAAACATTGAAACCAAAAGGGGTATTTGTTGGTGAAGTAACTGTGATGGGAATAGTAAAAGGAACTGCATTTGATCATGATGGAAAAAGCACTTTGACTGCTGAATCTATTATTGCCAAGTTTGAGGAATTACTCGCAAAGCGCGACCAAGTATTCGCTACAGCTCAATAAATATCATTTATGATAATGTCTGTCTTGCTTCAATAAAGGAACTAAAAATCAACTTTAGTTCTACGAATATGTGTAAGTAGTGAAATGACAAGGTGACAGTTCTGTGATAGATCTGCTTGTATTAGAAGGCGAGATAATGTGAAAATTGGTTTATTTTATGGGCACTTTACATACTTTACGTGCTGAATAAAAGTGACGTTTGGGTAGTGAGCTCTAATCCATCTATTTCCAAATGAAGAGTACTTGTCCTGATCAATTCCCATTTTATTCCCAGGAGTAGGGTTGACTACATTAACAAAAGCTACCTATTTGATTGACATGTTCGAATCCTTTTACAACCTTTGCAAATGGTGCAAATCCACTTGCATCTAAACGTGGATTGTCTACGGTGTTGATAAACAATTCAGTAGTTCTGGTATTTGGCCCAGCAGTTGCATAAGACACTGTGCCTTTCAAGTTTGATACCAGTACAGGATCATCAGGGATGGTATTGTTGCCCCAAATCTCGTTGATTTTTGGATACCCTGAAATGCCAAACTGAACAACAAAGTTTGGGACTACTCTAAAGAAGGCGGAATCTTCATAAAACCTTGTTAATTCTGCAGTACTTTTGGTCAACTAGAGTCTTGAATCGCTGTGCACCAAGAGGAGCCCAGGTTTCATTCACTTGGACTGTGATTTGACCAACTTGGGTTTTAAAGTCAACGCAAAAGGTAAAGACGAATTGGATGAGAGTGAGTAGTGCGAGCATGTAATGAAAAAGATCTGTGCTTTCTGTTAGCGTGGTTCATCCCTTTTTGGCATTCTCGTAGCCACACTGGTTGAATATAGAATTAAGCATCTCCAACTAGTTTTGATGAGATGAATATGAATATATTCGGAGTGGTATTCAATGGGACTTTTGCATTCAATTCGTATTTGTTCCGTCCGTGACGTAGTAAATTTATATGATTGAATTGGAGCCATTATTAACAGTTTGGACCTTGATGGTATCGATTAATAGTAGACACGTTGGTTTGGTGCTGAGTTTCTCGCACAGCCACAGGGAACTACATAGCCAGCACAAAGTAATTCACTAGCCATTGTGATTGGTAACTCTAAGTCAGATTTGAACATTATAGATGCTCATTTTAGGGACTAGTCAGTTATTTAAATGTTTCTTTAGAGTCGCCAATTTGTACTTTTTGACATGCACCATTCTGCTTTTCATCACAGCACAGCTCACAGCCAATACACAGCCAGATCTCTATTTGGCATATTTAAAGCAGCACTAAAATGCTGTTGAAACAAATGCATTCTTTTGATACTGGCGCTTCATTCCACCACACTACTGTAGATGTTTCCCACCACCACCATTCTGTTGACACCAATGTACATACCCATCACCACCATTCTAATGACAATATTGTAAATAGCCATCATCACTCTGTAATTGATGTTCCACCACCTGCTTACATGCCAAACTCTGCCAATGAAGTAACCTTTTATGACAATGACACCATGAAAAAAAGTACAGATGAAATGGCTGTAGAAAGAGGTCGATTTGTAGTGCTTGCTGTAGTGGTGGTTATAGTGTTTTTGATCATCGTTGGCATAAGTTCAAACAATTCTAATACTAATAACTATCCGCAATAAATAAATTACTTTAATTACAACCAATATCGACCAGCAAATTGTCTAGCATCCAAGAGATTTTCAAAGAGCGTTCGGAATATGCGATAGGTGTTTCAAAGTGGATTGAACGGTTATTGCGTTCACCTTTAGCCAAATGCGAAATATGCCTGCGGAAAGATACAAATGATTAATCTGATGATCAAGCTGGGAGAGCAATCATTTTCAAGGTGATCGCCCTCAATTATGGGACTACGGCCGATCAGGTAGAAGTGTTATGACCACAAACCAAATCAATAGTCGAGACTAGTACTACAATTAACCTATTCGCTGATCAATAGAGATCACCTTGTCATCAGAGGTCACAATGTGAACACGGATGAATAGCTTAAAAGAAGCCCTGGTCATGGAAAAAAGTTACCGCAATGAAGCTTCAACTCTTGATCGCTACCAGCTTTGCTTCTATTGTAACAAACCAGTATCACAACCTGTTTGATCAAACCCTATCGTTCAAAAAGAACACTCACCACTCGGAGCTGATCAAACAAGAAACCAAAATCACTACGCTCTCTACTGGAAAGAAACAGAAATGGCATGTATATACTCACCCTTCATTCTCCAAATATTCGCTTCGTATCAAGGAAGATGTCTCTTTGTGTGACTCTTCTGTTAAACAAATTGCTGGCTATTTGGTTATTTAAATTTAATTGTAGGATACCGACGACGATGATCACTTTTTCTTTTGGTTCTTTGAATCTAGATCAAAGCCTGAAACTGATCCGCTTGTCTTATGGTTGAACGGAGGTCCTGGTTGTTCTTCCTTGACTGGTTTGTTGATGGAGCTTGGCCCTTGCAGACCAACTACTGGTGGTGCAGACACTGTCAACAACCCATACTCTTGGAATAACAATGCCAATGTAATTTTCTTGGACCAGCCTGTTAACGTTGGGTTCAGCTACACTGAAGGAAAATCACCAACCAACTCTGATGATGCTGGTCAAGATGTATACGCCTTCTTGCAATTGTTTGTACAAACCTATCCTAAATACAAAAACTTGCCATTCCATGTAACTGGTGAATCTTATGCTGGGCACTACATTCCTGCTATTGGCAAAGTTATCATTGACTCCAACTTGAAATTGTCTACTGGTGCTGTTGGATTGAACTTGACCTCTTTGGCTATCGGTAATTTTCATTAATGGAAGGAAATGGATTGACTGATCCTCTTGTCCAATATGAATACTACCCTGATATGGCTGCCGACACAAAGTATGGTCCTATTCTCGACGAAGCAGTTATTGAAGGTATGAGAGCAAAGTACTCTACTTGTGCTAATTTGATCAATGCTTGCTACCAGTACAAAACTCCATTTACCTGTGTCCCTGGCTCTTTTTACTGCAACTCTGCCTTTATTCAACCATTCCAATCTACTGGATTGAATATTTATGATATCCGTAAAAAGTGTGATCCTAGCAATCCTCTCTGCTACGATATCTTGAATGATATTGAGGCTTACTTGAACAGACCAGAAATCCAAGAACAATTGGGTGTTGATGTTCAGTACGAAGGGTGCAAGAGAGATATCAATATGAACTTTTTACTTGCTGGCGATTGGATGCGTCCTTATGTTGAATACATTCCTGAAATCTTGGAAAGTGGTGTTAGAGTATTGATTTACGCTGGTGATGCCGATTTCATTTGCAACTGGATCGGAAACAAGGCATGGACTCTGGCTTTGGAATGGGAAGGATCTGAAGGCTTCAACAACGCAGAAGATTGGCAATGGAAATCTAAAATCACTGGAAAAGATGCTGGAGAATTCCGCATGTTTGGAAACTTTGCTTTCTTGAGGGTGTATGAAGCTGGACATATGGTTCCTTATGACCAAGTAATTTAAATTAACCTTAGCCTGAACATTCATCGGAATTCTTTAATATGTGGATTCATCCTGAATTTCACAAAAAGCAATAAATTCAGAGTTTCTTTATTTTGTATTTTTGATCTTTTGAGTAGTGGATAATCGTCCCCGCAAGCGCCCCTCTCAAGACTTCTCACCATGGGGTATTTTGACGAAATAACGTAGATTGTGGCTAAAGGTAGCCAACCAATGCAAGTTTCACAGTGTGGAACAAAAACTCTGACAAATTAGATTCGACTCTTGAGATTTCCAATTAGCTGTCCAGTAGCATTGATGGCACTAAAAACAAGTCTGTTGGTTATCAATACTTACCATTATAGTTGCAAAAAACCAGAAATTACCAGATGAGAATATTTGCCGTATTCTGTTTGCAACAATCCCTTGGTCACGATCATTGACCTTGGACCCAATATCCACCTCTCAAAAAAGCCTTTAAGAAATATAAACAAATAGTGAATTTATTGTACTTGGATAGTTAGATGGATAGTTCCGGTTTATACTACAAGTTTAGGATGGGTAGTATCCGTTGTATTTGTTGGATAACCTTGGATGGCCGACTGCGGATTCAAAACATAAATCTGTACCCCTTAATCCGACACACTGTAATTTTTCCGATTGGCCAAGGAATAGAACAATACAAATAGTTTCAGCCACATCAAGTATATATAGCCTTCAAATCCCAGTCTTTATGCTCGCAAGTACGCCTGACTACATTCTAAAAGTTCGCGAAGGAAATTTACAGCGCTCGATATTACAGAGGCATTACTCTGCCAACGAAACCGTGATGACAGTTTTCGATAATGAATTGAAGAGACAGCTGGGTAGTTTGAATAGTCTAAATAGTTTTGAATCCGTACAGAAAAGATGAATGCTGTTTAGAGCTTATACCCACATGCAGTCTTTCTTTTGAATAAAAAAAATCAACTATTTCGTTGGTAGACATTCTTTGTGATTAGGTGTAATTATTCCTCCCGAGTTATCAATTATTGTTCGACTGCGGAATAATCTCGCCATTCTTAGGACCCACCAGTCACTGCAGATCATTCCGTGAATTGCTGCAGTCAAAGGTATTTTCAATGATATAAAAACAAGTCCTATTCCGAAATATTGTTCCTTGAGACTATAGGCTGTTTACCAGTAGTATGAAAAGATTGTTTCGGAAAAATAATGAGGAATGATATTCTGTAATTTTTAAATATGAATCATAAAATGAGTCGGGATACAAAATTCCTCGTTTGCTCGTGGGAGAGACCACCTAATTGTTTCGAGAACAATGCCATGACTTCAAGAAAATTCTGTTCAAAGCCACACGCTATGCTCCACGAAAGTATAAAAAGGACATTTGCTTGTTCAGCTTTCCAATGTATTACCACCTCATTTCTCCTGGTTATATCCACAAGATATCACTCATTGAAGAAGCTCTACAGCAAAGATCGATTCTCGAACGGCACTTTTCAGCATTCGACAATGTGTTTTCAATATTCGACTCTGAACTAAAGAAACGACTGGATTACTTTGACCAGCTAGATAGACCTCTTGTAATTCGGAAAGAAGATGGAAAAAAGAGCAGAAAACATCGTAGGGCTATAGCAAAGAAACTCAGAAAGGAGAAACCAAGTATACCAGCAAGAACAGATAGTCAGCATTCTATCACAATAACGGATCTCGAAAAGAGTGTAGATAGCGATTCTGAATCATTGGAACATCTTTCGCAGAGTTCAGAGCAATTTGTGAATCCAGAATTCGAAAGCGATCAAGATACTGAAAAGTCTAGTGATACAGATTTCGGATCTACTATGTCGGATTCGCTAGCTAGTGGAAAAATGGCTCCAGATTCCAAGGACAAGGTTGATTTGGACTCGCTGTCAATGATTGAAAAGCTGACGCTGTCGTCGCCTTCACTACTGGAAAAAATTGAATAAATACATTTGTTTAGCCAACATGTTCAAGTTTCTATTATTGATATTATAGTGATTCAAGGATAAAATGGATTCATGGATATAGTGTATTTCATAGAGGGGATTCATGGATATAGTACATTTCATAGAGGGGATTCATGGATATAGTACATTCCATAGAGGGGATATTCTCTGCAACAAATGTGTGCAGATGACTGCCGAATTATCGCCGCCTTTTGCTATAAACCAAACTAATCTATGTGATTCCTATGGCTGACTGGGGAAAAGGAATCCAACAGTGGGCAATTTCCGTCACCAGCCATATCTGTTTTGCAATTCCACTTGATTCAAGGTTTAATTTCATAGTGAAATGTGCCTGCCGAAAACTTGCCGACAATGAACAAAACGCATAAAAAACGGAAAAATCCCTCTTATTTTACACTCAAAATGGATATAAAAACACTGTTCAATGAATTCATCAGTTCCGATTCGCTTTCCGCTTGCATTCAGTCGTTCAATATCTTGTCGGACTTTATGGGCGGTTATACATTTCACAAAATTGCAATGGAAAGCCAGCACGACTTGATTGCTATTCTTGGAAAGAGGATGACGGATACTGCTGCGAGTAATCGTATTGTAGTCAGTGGTGCTGGGCCAATCGGGTTGCGGTGTGCGATAGAAGCTGCTTTTCTGGGGCACAGTGTTACTCTGTTTGAAAAAGAATCGGAATTTCAAGATTGTTACCATCTGGCATTGTGGCCAGAGACAGAAAGCGATCTGAGGCATCTCGGATTGTTTGAAATTTACCCAGATAAAAAAGGACTCTTTAAAAAAGATATACAGCTAGGGCTATTAAAGATTGCGTTATTGGCTGGTGTTAAAATCAAAGTTGGGACAGTTATTTGTGGTGTCAAGGATAGAATTGTTTGGGCTCTTCCAACTGTCAAATCAGCAAAGTTCTTTCCACAAAAACCAAGGTCAATAGTTGATGGGTTTATGCTGCCTGATTCAGATGCTGGTGCGATAAGAGAAAACTGTCCGTTGGAATTTGACGCAGAAATATTTTCTTTGGATGCATTGATCATTGCTGAAGGGGAATCTTCATCTCTAGTAAGCAACCTGGGCTTTAAAAAGAAAGTCTCTTTATTCACAGATAATGTAACAGTGCTTATTCACTGTGAAAAACCAAAAGAGCGACATCCTCTACAAGTTCCACCAGGGTTTACTTATGAATCTGTGTTTAAAGTATCAACTAAATCAGAAGTAGTTATGATTACCACCAGAATAACTGCTCTTTTGGCGTGTAAAGTACTTGAAGCCAAGGATCTGGAAAGCATTAACAAAGTAAAACTAGATGAATTTTGCAGCATCATTACTCAAGGCAGTCAGGTATACTCTGTGAAATTGTATGATACAAGCATCAAAACTAGTTTGACTGAATCCAGTAAAATTATCGAAAACGTTCTGGTTTTGCCAGTTGGCGATGCCTTATCTTCCCAATACTGGCCCCTTGATTTAGGAATCAACAAGGGCTTGCATGGTGGATTAGATGCAGTATGGGCAAGCCATTTATACCCTAAACATGAAAAAGAATTACAATTCTGTCAACTGATGATGGATAGTGTTGGGTGGCAGTACGGAGACAGACCTCGAAAAGAGTACTATGAAGCCGACCCTAAAAACCGATACGACTGGCTTAAATTCGCAGTGTTTTTCAAGAACAAAGCAATGTTACCTGATAGATACTTGTAAATCCAATAAAGCCAACAATTTATTTTGTTTATTCATTTCCGAATCTGGTCTTGAATAAGAGTGCTGATGGATCGATTGATTCGATTGGAGCTGCACTTCTAGCAAGTTTAGTTGTGAGATCCGGACGCGGTGGTTCAGACTTGACAGGGTGTGGTGGTTGGGTAGTAACTGGAGGCAATGCGGTTGGTACTATTGGAATAGTAGTAGTTACCACTGGGATTGCAGTAGGTACCGGTGCAACAGTGGTTGGAGCTGGTACAGCTGTTGGAGTTGGGACTGCTGGAACTGTGGTTGTTTTTGGATTTAAAGTTGGAACAGGGGCAGGTGGAGCTGAGATTCGACCTGAGCTTGATGGAGATGGAGGGTTTGGAACTGGGTTTGGAGCAGGGGTTGGAGAAGGAGGATTTGGTGCTGGGTTTGGAACTGGGTTTGGAGCAGGGGTTGGAGAAGGAGGATTTGGTGCTGGGTTTGGAGCTGGGTTTGGAGCAGGATTTGGAGAAGGAGGATTTGGAGCAGGGTTTGGTGCTGGATTTGGAGCTGGAGGATTTGGAACTGGAGGATTTGGAGCAGGAGGATTTGGAGCAGGATAGTTTCCACCTTGCTTTGATTTCCCGTTTCCAGTATACCCACCAGTACTTGAACCAGTTCCATAACCAGAAACGCTGTTTCCATTAGAGTAACATTTCTTTGCTGGTGCAGCAACAACCAAAGCCATAACAATTGTAACCAAGAGCTTCATCTAGATTCTATGAATTTCGTCTATTTTTTCGTCTATTTATAGATGAAAGGTCCCTGAGAGAACACAAACAGTCAAATAATGTAAACTGATTGAATGCACCAATACGAATGATACAAGTGGGTAGTAGCGAAGCGTATTACGCGCAATAGTGACCGATTTGATTGATACTTTGATTGCTCTCTAGTACTGTCATTCATTCGATTCGTTTTTTGACACGAGGCACAAAGAACACAAAGACTGGAATGGTGTCATTGCAAAGAAATACAAGCACAGGCAAACAAATACATTAATAAAACTGATTTATTAATATCCTCGCCTACCACCATTATTCCCAATCAACACAATCTTTTTGCCCTTCTTTTTCTTGCCACCAGTATGATTCTCAATAACCAAATTAGACAGTAAATCATCCGGTATTTCTAGTTTCCAACCATTATTACTTTCCTTGTAACTATTCGGTTGCGAAGTGATGTCAGCAAAAGATTTCTTGTGTGGAGTTGGTGGATTAGTTGGACTCGAGGATTGGAATGAACTCGATAAAGGTACAAAGTCATTTTCATCGTAATCAAATGTTGGGATTGGTCTTGGAATGTAATCATCAAACACTGGGATTACAATCTTTTCTTTTTTACGTTCAGTTTCTTTTAGAAGCATCAGGGTCCTCTTTGACAATTCATCTTCATTAAAAACAGTTACTATTAAACATAGATAAAGTTGTTGAAGAAACAACATCAGTTAGGTCTGCTTCACAGAATACTACGTCACAATTAAGTGGTAAATGCGATAAATATTTACATCGTTTTCGCAAGTCTGCTGTGACTGTAGATTCCTTGAGTGATACTATAGGTAGTTTCAAATGAGTAGGGAACTGGCTGTAATCTCCAAATTCGTATTTTAATACTTTGATATCTAATGGATGAAGGTAATAATGTTGTCCGTCTCCTAACTGATAGAAATAAAACGATTCTCCATCCTGTTCACATTTTTTGTTTTTCTTTTTTGGATAATCCTGTTGATCGATTTCTTTGATTTGATCCTGTAATAAATCAAGAGATACTTTAATCTGTGTCAAGCATAAGTCAATAAACAGCGGTCTATAATCATTTACATCATCCATTATTTGTTCTTTGAGATCCAGCAGCTGTTTTTGGTTCCTTTCATTGATTTGTTTTAAATACTGAACAGTGGCCAGCATTATCTTGACATGGGAAGTCGCAGATTCAAATTCAACACTTGGAACAGTCTTGTCCCACTTGCTGTATAAAGTACTTGGCAAAGCAACATTGAAATTCTGGTTAATAAAGAGTTACTCTTTCTCGCTTCATCAAGCGAAAGTCCATTTCTATTTGGTTATTTGGACTGGCATTTTCAAACAAGTCTTTTTCAACCACCAGCACGTTCTTTAGCGCTTTCGGATAAATTGATTCAAAGCAGATTGGGCACTTTCGCCAGTTCTTTTCAGAGAGAGACAGGTAGTGCTGTAAGCAAGGCCAGCAATACACATGTCCGCACTTTGTTACTTGGGGGGCGCAAGGTGGTCCCAAGCAAATAGGACAAGTCAGAGGCTTATTTGTAGGTATAATCTGGTTAATAATACATTACCATTTGCACCACGTCCTCCCAATTAACAAGAATATCCGGATCGGTTAGACACTGCGATTGATAATCTGGTTTCATGACAAATTGAAAGCTCGTTAGTAAAGAAATACTTTGCGTTCACAAATCGCTCCTTCAAATACGGTCCAGTTTGCCTTTTCTTTAGTTTCTGTTCCGCTACTTGGCGTTCAGGAAATGAAAAGTTGAGCAAGTGGTTCATATTGACTTTTCTCTTGGTGAGATTCAAATCATAGTCTTGCTTCAGTTTCGGCTTGGACCGCTTCAGCTTTATTTCTGGTTGCTTTTCATACTTTTCAGCCATTTGTGGGGAAAGGGGTTGAGGTGGTTTTTTTAGAAAAAAATCGAGAGCTAAATTTGAGACGAATACTTATGCACGTTTTCAATTGTTCTTATAATAGAATATTTTCATCTTATCATAGAGCGATTATTGTGTTTATGTTTCAGAGTGAGTTATCGAATCTGCAAACAGTCAAGATTTCACAGCCGGATTTCTATGAGTTGGTGAGTAGGGCTGAGTATGACGGTTGAGAAGGCTGGATACTAGCGATGGTACTCTGAAAGGCTGGATACTAGCGATGGTTAGGCTGAATACTATAATTGGAAGATGTTTGACTGAGGATGAAACCCAGAGTCCCCATGAACAAGAGCCTCTATTTCCAATAGAAAACAGCAATAATTACTAGAATATTCCTATTGCTTCCTTTTCATTGCTTCATTGATAAAAATCTCATCCCACCACTTTCCAAAAGAACCCAGCCCCAATACTATATCAAATTTAACGGCATACGGCTCCTGGTCTATTGCCACAAAAAACCAGCAAAAGAGTTTCCAAAAAATACATAAAATGAATAGTGCAGATAGTGCCAGCCCTACTACTACATCCGCTTCTCAAGGTAGCTATTCCTAACATAGGTTCTGGAGGCCTTCGACTTGGTGTTCTCCTAACAGCCATCCTTGTACCTATAGTATTTATTATTCTAGCAGCTATTTTATGTTGCTGCTGTAAAACCAAAGACAGAAAGAGAGGTGCACCAGTACCAGCACCACAGCGAAAGATAAACGACGACTTGGAACAGAAACAAATAGCATTTACTAAATTGGACACTACAGTAGAAATGGAAAAACCATATGTACCTTCAGAAAGCAAGAGCCTTCCTCGTCCCTCTCCTCACACCATTCCAAAAACTCATTCGTTGCCTCGTATGCGCAACTCGGATGATATAAAAACCTTGCAGGATACACTATCAAGACTATCACACAAAAATCACTCTGGGAATTTGGAAGAGCTGACGCTACCTCGTAGCAGTTTTGGTTCCAAGGATCATATACCAGTCAAAATCGACCCTCAAGAAGCCTATGAGATACAGAATATTTACGAATTGAGAAAGTTTGATGTTGAACATGTCGAGTATAACCAGGATAGAACTAGTAGACAGGTATCGTTTGTAGGAAGTAGTGCTGAGAGCGATGGCGGATTCAGTTTCATTGATTCTGAAATATAGCTTTTTGTAATTTATGTTTTGGTGTGAATTTAAAACACTGTGGTTTAGCTAAACGGTGAATATTCAAAGTTGTGTTTATTATGGGTTGATTTGGGGTGGCCAGTCGAGGTGGATTTCTTCTACATCCAAGTACACCACACTACACTCTGTTTCTAGTAAATCACCGAGACACGGATTGGTCCTACCTCCATCTCCATGTACAAACTCTTTAACATATGTACCAGCACTAGTCTTCATATAAACCATAATCTCTTGTCCTTCTTCTACATCACCATCTGGTAATTCACCATCACTCCACCTCACTATTCTAATAGTTTCAATAAGCTTATCTCTAATCAAATCAGCTCTTCGAGGAACTCGAGTTGGGTTCTGCTGTTTAAGTTCAATCTCTTTCATTTGATTAACTGCTTCAATCTTTTGCCAAAGAACTTTTGATGAGCATTTTACTAGACATCTTTGTTAGTGCTTTTTACTTGTAACTCTTTGATTTTGTGCTTGCACTGTCTTTCATTATACTGGTGCTTTCTTTACTAACAACCTGCAAATCCCATACTTTGATTTTGCCACTGCAGCCTTCATTTATCTTGTCCATTACACCATCGATGGCATCTAGTTTGTGGGGATTGATTAGTTCAAAATAGAATGGCCTTCCTCTACCAAGCATCAGTACATCAGCATCTTCTCTACCTGAAGAACTGAATTTGTAGCTTGAACACTGAAATGCTTGTGTGAGGTGGTTGCCAATCAATTCTTCCATTGAATCTTGAGCCATTCTCTTTGATCCAACAAACCATTTAGAGTTTGATATTCCTCTTTCTAGTTTATTGTATCTCCCAGCAACAAACAGCTGCGTGTGGTTGAATGAAATCGCAAATGAGGGTAAAGTAGTAATTTGAGGTGGAGGGTAAATATCGCTATTTATAATATCTTGCTCGGTAATGTTCTTTAATGCCAAGTTGATTTTATCTACTGAAGCCCCTTGGTGAACAGTCCGTCCTCGTTTCTGGCTAATCTTTACATTGAATTTGGAGTGTGGCAAAGCAGTCATGAATTCATAGTCCATTACAGACTCTTGGTGTGCTATCGCTAGCTGTAAAGAGAATGGAGACTATATTAGTGCTATTTACATTGACATCGTAAGGCAATTCAGAAGCTTTACTAAAGGCGTGTTTCAAGAGATACTTGAGTACTTCTTTGACTTCCAATGGCTCTGGCAATTCATTCTTTTGCGGGCTTTTTGAAGGTGATTCCTTGGTTTCATTTTTCAAATATACAATCATGCTCTTGTGTCTGATGGATAACTGAACCGGAAGTTGAATAGAAAGATTGAATGAGGTCAATGGTGAGTATTGCTCTGCTTGAAGCAGTTTTAGCGAATCTTGACTTAGCTGATTGAAATTAAGCTGTAATAAGCCAAGACAAGTTGGACATGGCTTTGATTCTGGTTTCACATCAATTATAGGTTTGCTTTCCTCTTCTTGTAATTTTGGTTTCTTGTTTGCTTGTGTTTCTGGTTAGCATTTGCTTACCATAGACTGGCGGGAATTCTCCTAAATCTTTCTGTTGATTTCTAATACCTAGATACCTAGTGACGCAATTAAAACAGCAACCAGCGGATACACAGCACGAAGCAATTTTTTCATGCAGTGGGGTTTTCAAACCAAGTTTGCCTACTAGATTCATTTTTTTTTCTTTTTTTTTATAGAATTGAAATGGCAAGTGCAGATTCGTTGGATGATGATTTTTACGTTGAGGATATCAATGATACCAACCCAGTATCCGATGGCGAAGGCAAGGATGACAGCGATGTGAAGGAGAGTGCGGAAACCAAGTCCACGAAAACTAAAGAAAAGAAGGATAAAAAGAAAAAGAAACCAAAGGCGGAAAGGCCGCACATGTCGTTTGAATCACTTGGAGTAGAGATATCGCCAAATCCAGAGTTGGACGACCCATCCATTTCAAAGCTAATTGACCAGCTTTACTTGGACGCTCCAAAACCACTCTACGTAAAGTCGCATACAAAACTCAAAGTCTTGATTATTTCATCTTCTGCTTTAAGATGCTTGGAAATATTCAAACAAGTGAGAGAAAAGGCAAAGACAATCAAACTGTTTGCTCGCCATCTGAAAATCAATGACCAGATCGAATCACTGAAAAAAGAACCATTCTTGGTTGGTGTAGGAACTCCAGGAAGGATCAGAAAGATTATTGAACAAGACAAAGGTAAATTCATATTAACAAAGATGCGATTAGAGTCAACAGAGTCGAGTATGTCATTGTCGATAATTGGGTTGACAGCAAGAATTTCAATATTCTCGATAACAATGAAACTAGAGAAGACACCTTACATTTAGTTTCGCTATTTAAAGAAAGTGCGCTAGGCATACATATGTTATAAAGTTGATTTTGTGCTATTTTGTTGCTTTTATTGATAAAGCCACCAAACTTTCCGATTTGGTTTTTCAATGGCAAAGTTGGATTTACATCAGGAAGCACTTGGTTCAATTCCTCCTTTGCCCATGAAATTCGGTCAATGATGATGCAAATTTGGGTAGAATATGATGATACATCCAAAATTATAGACTACAACGGTATCTGACGACCTTTTTTTAAATGTTTTTGATTACTCGAATTGACAATTTGGGATAATAATTAACAATGGTTAACAACGACCATTTGAATTAACAATTAGTAACGACCATTTGAATTACACTCAAGCAGTTATTCTGAGGCTTTATTTTTCCCTTTGATGATTGGGCTTTTTCTATGAGTCACTTTGTAAATATAAATAGTCCAAGAAACGAAAAAAAAAGTATGCTTGATTCTATTCTGGTAATTGGTGGCTCTGCTGGCATAGGTAAATATATAGTCCTAGAAGCTCTTTCCGACCCATATTTTAAGAAAGTGGGAGTGCTATCCAGAAAGCATTCAGTATCACTCGACGAATTGGTATCACTTGGTGCCAATGTGAACGTAATTGACTATAATAACTCGCAATTACTTGAATCTCACATGACTGGCTACAAAGTCGTTGTTGCTATCCACAATACTTTTGGCGATATTAAAGACGCACTAGCCATGATTGATGCAGCAAAGAAAGCTGGGGTATCTAGATTCGTTCCTAATGTATGGGGGGTTGATTATGAAGTAAACTCTATCATTCCTTGGCTAGGACCTCGTCTTCAAATAAGACAGCATTTAGAAAAAATTCAGCTAAACTATACTGAAATAATCCTGGGCATTTTCATGGAAAACATCACTAGAAGCGGAATAAGCGGGTGCAATATTAGTTTTGAAAACAAGATAGCTATCTTTTATGGTGATTGTCCTGCTTCTTGGACTCATAGAAAAGATGGGGCAAAGTTTCTAGTACACAAGCTAAAAACTGAAACGGGTAATAATACTTATCGAATCGAAGGCGATCGCAAATCATTTCGAGATATTGTTGAAATGGTGGAACAGAGAATAGGCACTTTTGAAAAAACAGCAACAGATAATGTCTTGGAAAAGTACAATAACGTTCAAGACCCTTTTGATTGTATGGCAGGCTTAGGAAAAGCTGTTTCCAATCCTAATGGACAAGTTTTGCAGCCGCTTTCCAGCCCCATCACTGTTGAATCTTGGTTGAATGATTTATACGAATAAAATCCATATTTATTACATTCATCTTCTTTCATATTGTTTTACATAATGCCTTATCTGCTGTTCCAGCTTGAACCGGTTACTGACCATCTGTAGCTTTGGAAAAGTGTTTAATTGCCCATTAGTGAAAAACCTTTGGAATCTCTTTGGATCAGGATTAGACAGTGTGTTTATCCAATTAAAGAAATCAAAATTATTCGAGATTGTAATTTCACCGTGATACTTTTGGGTGAATATCTGTGAAAGTACAGCCAATGGTTTGGGCCACAAGTGCATCTCTTTCATGAATGCAAAAATCTTTTCTAGTTCTAGCAACTGCCAAGTGATTATTGAAGAGAGAATAAAGCCGGCTCGCCTATGTTAACACTGAATACCATCCATGTCCATTGCGATGTTTGTTTGGAGATCCAGGAGTTCCCTTTGGATAGAAAAAGAATATATGCGGATTGGCTTGAGAAACTATGATAGACTTTACACCAAACGTACGATGTAATTCTTCTTCAGGGATATCAGCCGTCAGTGATCCGTCAACCCACAGTTTTCCTAAATCTAGAAAAGGCACTTTTTTCCCTTCTTTTTTCATTAGAATAGAATGAGGAGGGATAATCAGTGGACAAGCACATGAGGCAGTAACAGCTGAACTGATTATTACATCTGGAGTGTTCAAGTAATTGAAACAAATAGATTTAAACGTACTTCCATATGTGGTGATTGAAATATTCAATACCCGTCCTGTTAACCTGTACGCTTCTATAAATGTCATGTCTCCTTTACAGCCCCATGAAGCATCTTGTCTGTAACGCTCTACAGAGTAAACAGCACCAGTATTGTAAAAATTCTTGATTTTATCGAAAAAGTCGTTTGTCAATGTTTTTGCATTTTCTGAAACTGAAGGATGGAATACTTGCTCCAGTTCTTCATTTGTTCTGCAGCAAATGATGGAAGCAAGGAAACTCCCTACAGAAGTACCAGATATGATGTCAGGTAGACAGTCGTTTTCATACATTGCTTTGAGTACCCCGACTAGATTAGTTTTATTTACAGTGAAAGAATGCAAGAAACGCTCCACCAGACAAGCACAAGGCAGTTTTCCCAAAGTTTACGGATACTTTTTTCAGGAAACGTTGTTTTTCCTGCAGGCTCAAATCTTGGTGTCTGCAAATATAATCCAAAGCAAATCCAGTAACTCTGAAATATTCAGGGATGATGGGATGAACGGCGATATATGAATTTGAGTAAATCAGCGGATTTTCAATTCCGCCAAAGTCTTTTTTCAACACACTGTTTTGTAAAAGACTTGATAATGCATAGACATCATTCTTGCTCATGAAGCGCTTCATTTTTTTCACTACATTCGTAACCAGCTCGACATCAAAGTAATGTCGTTCGATTTCTCCTTTGCCGGCAAGAATATCCAATTCAGTAGCTACATCAATCCATTCCTTGTAATCCTGAGAGTTCTTTAACATTCCCAAAAGTAATTTTGTTTTTCTTGATTCGAATACTCCATATAAAACTTCGTACAACACCACTACTCCTCTAGCAAAGATATAAAAAACCAGGTTGATTATAATCATGCTAGAAAAGTAAGCTAGTAATGGTAGCTGTAAGAGGTTGAAAATGACTGATCTTATCGCTGGTTGCATCAAAACGCGAAAACTATTTTTGTCTCTGTAGGCATGTGAAAGGGAAGTTGATTTCAATGATTTGAATCGAGTAGAAAGCATTTGTAGCAAATAAGAATAATGTCTATGCTCGTGAATATTTTTGGTACTAGAGGGGTATTTGTAAAGTCAATATCCATTCTAGTAATCATGAAGTGGATATTGGGTACGCCGATGGGTTATTAAAATTGTCCCAGGCGGTATAGCAACGCAGTGTGAGGTGGAAGGATTTGATTATCAGTAAAGAATTCCAAGGAATTCCTTTTGCAAAGTTCAGTTTCCATTATTTTGATTTTCCCTGGTTGCTTATAATTGGCGACTTGCATTCATTGTTGCTGGATATAAAATTGGTCCAGCAGTTGTCTGGGCACGATTTCAATATCCAATCGCCTGCATGAATAGAGGAATTTCTTTTACATCCAAATAAATTATCGGAGAATCAGTTTGAACCAAATATGCCGCTTTCAGGTCCCATGTGGTACAAATTAGATATCCTGAGTATTTTTTAGTTCCAAGAGTTATTAATGATTACTCACAATACGTCTTTGCGCCTTACCAAACTTTTTCAACTTGGTAAACTATGAATGCCCCCGATATTAATTTATAGGATATTGCATTGGAATTATTCTGCAATCAGATTGCCTGAATTGGTCCAGTGTTGTTTTTCAATTTCATTTTAATGACTGGACATCTTTACAAAAAAATTAGTTGGTCGTGTGAAAATGAGTAATCTTGAGTAAATGCAGGTATAAAAGGCGCGTCAATTCTTCAATTCACACAAAATGGATTTATACGAAAGAGTAGGAAAAGAAGCTGGTATCGACGCTGTAGTTGACGAGTTCTACAAACTTGTCCTTCAAGATGACTTGGTAAAGGGCTTCTTTGCAAAGACTGACATGAAGATGCAAGCTAGAAAACAGAAACAGTTCTTTAACCATGTCCTTGGTGGAAAGAACTACTATGGCAAGAACATGAAAGTAGCACACAAAGGTATGGGAGTCAGAGACGTACATTTCAACAGAATCGCAGAGTTGCTTGCCAAAGCCATGAGCAACCTTGGTGTCAAAGACAAAGAAATCCAAGAAGTTCTTGCTATTGTTGCCACTACACATGATGATATCTGTGAAAACCCTGTTATTGAATGGAACTTGCAAGCTGTTGCTATTGCCGTTGGTTTAGCAGCTGTTGGTGGTTTCATCTTTTACAAATATTACAAATAAACATAATGGTTTTCCTCGACTCTGGTTTTTAGCTCAAATAATGTATTTTTGACTCAACACTGAAATACACGTCTGTAGTATTTCTTGATCTACACGAAATCAAGTTGCGTCTATTAAGTAGAAATGCGTGATACTAAACATGCAAAATCCGAATCAAATCCAACCAAATTTAATAAACCAAATGTAAGGTGGTTTCCAAGCTTCCACTAATGGGCTCCGCCAAAGAGCTGAGTTTTTTGCCGCTGAAAATATTAAAATGCTTGAAGAAATTAAAAATGTCTCTGGACCGTTGGAACAATCCCTATTTCATTTAAATAGCACTCAAGAACAGATACTGCAGCGACTGGGAGTAAAAGACAAAGAAATTAAACTACCTTGTTGGTTCCCCCAAGAACGCATATCTAGAGCTCTCTTTCATTATTCCGGAGTAGAATATTTGATTCAAGTGGAAAAGTACCATGGGAAATACCTATGGGCAATGGAGTTTTCGAATGTACATACAACATTTGAAATGCAGGAACCAGCAATTTTGATTGATGGTATTAAATATCCCTCTGTAGAAGCATACTTTCAATCAGAAAAGTTTGTTGGGCTACCACATTACCAAGAAGCATTACAAAAACTACAATTTTCAAATCCACATGAAGCATTTGCTGTTGGAAGAAGCTATCGTCTAAGACCAGATTGGGAGCAGGTTAAAGTAGAAGTGATGCGGAAAGGAGTAAGAGCAAAGTTTACGCAACATTTAGAACTCAAAAATATACTGTTATCTACTGGGAATCATCCATTGGTTCAATTAAAACCATCTGATGACTTTTGGGGAACTGGAAAACGAGGCGATGGAAAGAACATGCTTGGTGTTTTGTTGGAACAACTTCGAACGGAAATCAGGAGTGAAAATGAGTGATTTGCTCCATGTCAATAAAAATGTTGAAAATAGTTATTGGAGAACAGAAATTTATTTTAAAGAATTGACATCAAAATGAATTTCTAGTTGATTTGATGGTTTTTAATGAAAAGGCATTTCATTCAGGTTGAAATTGCATAGATTCAGTTCATTCTGGTTTTGGATTAATAGACAAAAAGATTGAATCAAGGTTTTCAATAAGCATTCAAATTCCAAGAGTTGTTTGTGATGTAGTTGACCAGCAGTCAAGTATTCTCTGTTCAATTGCCGAGTTTGCAAGGATACTAGTGCTTGGTTGAATCCCATGTTCAATTTCTTGATTGCAATTAAATGCTTGTAGATCAAGAAACGATGGCAGTTGTTTTTCCAATTGCACAGTGTGGTTTCCAAAATGTCAAAACAAGTAGTAGCAGATCCAGGCGATGATTCCTTGTTTGATGTATACTGTTTTTGAGGATCTAGTTGTCCAAGTGAGTGATTTGCGGCATTGGACGCTTTGATTTGATTTGATGTACCATTTCTGTCCAAACAAACTTGGATCTTTCCAATCACAGGACAGTTTTTCAGGACAGTTTTCAGAGCCTTGTGGAGTGAGTTGAGCTGCCTTATCGACAAGAATTCCAGCCTGCTTTGTGATATTATTGACATATTTCTGATTCTAAATCTGCATTGGTCGCAGTTAATGTGATTGATGAATGATTCTCTAGTTGAAAAAGTTTGCTATTTGCTGTTTGCTATTTGCTATTTGTTGTTTACTGTTTGCTATTTGTTGCAGATAGAACATTCAACCCAATCTTGGTTCTTTTAAGCAGTTTGGTAAGTGTCTTGGTAGGTGATACTTGTACAGCCAGGACAAAGCGCTGTGTTTTTCTTTGAAACTTGGCTTTGGACCGACTTTCTTTGGATACCCATCACTTTTTTACTTGTAATTGAGCATTGGCTTATATACTCTGTCCTAAATTTTACATCTACTGTAAAGTTTACTGTCAAACCACACAGCCAGCTTTGAACAGCACCTTGTACAGTTTATCTACTTGATAATATTAACCTTTTGGAACAAGGGTTTTTAATGCTTTGCAATCTGAAGTTGGTTGAAACGGCAAAGTTTAACAGATCAGTGCTTGATTCCTACACAAAAATATATTAATGGATTGCATATGAATATGGATCACCGGCGTATTTGCAAACTAATTTCTAAATAAACTTGCCCGTAACAGTAAGTAATTTAAGTTGAACAAGTTGTTTATTACAATCTAAACATTTGCTTTTATA
>JADGKB010000100.1:0-52466 GCA_027604185.1 Boothiomyces macroporosus | reverse complement strand
CAGAGGCAATGTAGGAATTCCAGTCAACCATGCCAAAAAACATGCAGCAGTAGTAAAAAAAAGTAAGCAATTCTTAAAATAGAAAAAGCGCCAAAGGAGCTGTATATTGTAGACAAAGAAATTGAGCAACTAGCAAAAATTGGGGTAGGTAAGGTAGTCGAAAAGTATGGTCTTGTATTTCCAACACGATCAACCAAGTATGTACCAAAGACAAGCAGTGCACAAAGCACAAAAGACATGGATGAAGGGGCTATTAAACTGATGAAGTACTTCTTCAAGAACACAGGTAGATACGAAAATCTTTTAATGTTGATGGATGAACCACCGCTTAATCCTCCCTCCATGTGTGATTCTGACTTGGCCCTCATTTTGAAATTCAAGGATGAAACCAACAAGGGTAAAGTATTGAAAGATTTTTATGGAGAAATCGTTGTCGATGTAGGAAATCGTCCAGTAATCTGCCAAGGTGGTTGGAAGGCACAGACAAATGTAAAGCGATTCAACTCCGTAATAACAAAGATCCATCAACAATTTGATGAGGATGGCCGCTACACCAGGGAATGTGAGGAATGTTTTAAAGTGGTGAATGAAAAGGGCGGCATGTCCTGCAATGCACATGTTGGGGATCCAAGGCCGCGAAGAAAAGGAAACCCATCTCTAGGTAATTATTACTTATGTAAGGGAGGTTCTGGAAAGATGACAAGCACCATTTGTTGAAAGTCCAAAGTGTGAATCCTGTGAATGGTGCAATTCCTTTAACTCCAATGTATGTACTGAGAATTAGGGAAAGATTGCTATTCGACAATCTCCCAGGATTACAATTTTATGTGCTCATGATTCTGTCGATTAAACTGTTCCTGAGAAGTGAAGAAGCCATAAGGAGTGACAAAGATAACACACAGGGTTTGACGATTGACAGTATTGATTTGGAAGGTTCCATATTCCAGGATGGTGTGCTTGAAGGATTACTGGTTAAAGTTAAAGGCAAAACCGACACAACACCTGTTCATCTACTTTTGTGGGCAGACAACGACAATACTTTACTGTGTCCAATCAGGCATCTTTTGGTATACGTATACTATCTGCAAATTAAAGATGGACCGCTATTTCCCGATATTTCTGAAATCGAAAATCCACCGCCAGACGGAGTATTCTCCACGTCTCTAACTTACGATAAATTCAACAACAAAATTGATTCACTATGTAAAAAAGTGGTCCATACAAAAATTAAAGAAAGTAGGATTAAAAAAAAATGGGGAACACACTGCTTAAGAAAAACCGGGTATCTGTTTGCAATCTGGGGTTCAAAGGATAACTCGAACGCTGCTTATTCCAGAATAATGCAATCAGCAAGACACAGTGATACTAATAGCGCAGTGAAATATGAGCTAGACGCAAGAACTCAGTTTGCAATGGCCAATTATAGCACAACCAAACCACAGACTTTAGTAGGAGAATGGAAGCCCTGCTTCGTCAGCAATCAAAGTAATTTCAATTATGTAGAGCACTCAAATCCTACCGAGTTATATACAGTAATTTGCTCTTGATTTTAGGTAGCAAAGGACTTTGTGGAAGAGAAATGTGGCCTTGGTTCTAACGCAAAAAATCTTTCCTTGTTCACTGTGATACAGGCAGCAACAAAGTTCAAGGCAAAGTCCAGCAGCGCCGAAGCTATAGAAAAATTTAGAGAAAAGTACCATCTACAAAGTGAAGCACTTGAGGATTTAAAGGAATTGCTGAATTTGGCAAGAAGTGAGGGGATTTTGTCAACTTTCAATAAGGATCGTACAGGTACCCTACTGCTAATTCAATAGAGCAAACACACGAAACACAGAGCGTGGAAACAGAATTGGTACCATCTACTAATCAACCGCCTCAAATAACCAATTCATTAAATCAAACTGTAGTACTCGAGACTAGCAATCCAGTAAATCAACCTGAAGTATCGCAATCAAGTGGTGTTGGTCGATTGCGTAAGAAGGCTGGTGAAGGTGATTCAAAAATAAGATACACAGGGAGAGATCAGGACTTTCCCAACAGACTTACAATCATGAACTCGAAGGACAACCTAACTCGTAAAACTGTACTAATCGTAGCCACAATGAAACTTCGACTTGTACTTGAGGATTTTGAATCACTTTCGCGCATGGGAAACGGGCGTTTGATCTTGAACAAACTAACAAAGGCGGCTGAAAACCACTATTACAAAACAATCAAACCCATTGTTTTATGTTACTATACATGCCACTCTGGAAATGAAACAAAATTTATCGATTCTCTACAAGAGCTGCATGAAGGAATTCTACCAAATTACTACAATGAAAACAAAAACAAATTGTGTAAAGGACCGTGTTCAAGAACCAAAAATTCATCCATGAAATTTCAATAAATAAAACCCATTCAGGATGTGTTTCTCATTGTTAGTTTCATTGCCAGTTTGTGGCGCGGTGGAGGGAGAAAAAAAGTTTGAGGCAACATCAATAATGCCTGTATATGATAACGCCATCACGTTATAAGTTAAAGTTAACTTAATAAAACCTATCATTATAACTGCAGATTAACGCTACATGGCGAGACACCTTTCCTACCGTAGTACTTAGCAGAGAAAGTATTTGGATGGATCGCGCTAATCTGATTATTATCAAAAGATGGTAATTATAGCGTCAACTGATTATACATATATTGGGTTTACCAACAATTGAATGTAAATGAGGTTACTGGCTATTTTTGCTTACGAAATATAACTGATAAATATCGGGCAAATGGGTTGATAAAAGGTGTGATTAGGGCCGCATATTGATATGTATTCCGCAGTTTGAGAGAGAAATTGGATGCTGTGTGTCAGGACACTGCTTCATCATTCAATTGTACCAACAATCCTTTATTTGAAAATGCACAGTCAAGCTTTCAAAGCAATCTGAAATAAACCGCTATTCTCAATTTCAGACATTGGATCCGGAATACCGTATTGTTGAATTATCAGGAAACTAGAATTATCGGATTATTTGCCACTTTTACGCGTTGTTTTTTCATGTATCTTCTTCCAACACTACGTAGATCTAGATGTATATTTATATCAAGCTCGGTAATATTGAACCTTGCGGTATTATATGTATTTGGATTCTTTGAAACGGATAATAACTTTGAAGTTGAAGTTTTTTCAACACAGCAACCTATTTTGATACAGCCGTACCAGTCAGACGTTACTTTAACAGGATGCGGACCAGAGTGTGTAGTGCAGTATCAAGTATTACCGCCAGATCAACAGCATACGTTTACTAAATGGGAAAGGAAAAAGAATCCAGAGGGATACCCATTTGAGATTCCATTAGGGACCCGTCTGTTGCCTACTTTACAGAGCTTCGTTGAGCCGCCAACAACTTTGGCGCAGAACAAAGATTTGAAATACTTTTACGAGGACGAAAAGATTCACCATCTCGATAGCAGATTCTCAGGCGGATATGAAGACCATAAGCAAAAGCTCCTTATTATACACGAATTATTCAAAAACTGGTAATTTGAATTAATTCAAGGGCAATATTTAGTGATTCAGTAGAGATACCCTACTGGATAATGCACGGCACGCTTTTGGGATGGAAATGGGGAGGAAGAACGATGCCATTTGATGACGATATTGATATACAAGTTGTTGCCAACAGTCTGTACGATTTACGAAAATATCAAAACCAAACTATTGCCAATCATGTAATTCACTTTTATACTAGTATATTCTTGAAGTAAACCCCAACCATGTAGTCAGGGGAAAGCAGGATAATAATGTCATCGATGCTAGATTTATAGATACTAGGAATGGCCATTTTATAGATATTACAGGTGTGTCAGAGTACAGAAGATTTCTATCTTGCAAAACCCCTCGATATTACAACTATGAACAACTGTTCCCATTGGTTAGAACTACTTTTGAAGGTATCCCTACGTGGCGGCCAAACCAATACCAAAAGGTGTTGCAAAGAGAATATAGAGACAAACCATACTATAAAGTACACTTTGCTAATTCAGAACTATGCGTTTAACAGTAAAACAGGAAAGTGGGACATGTCCAATGGCCGTATAAACAATGGCAGGAGTCTAAAGTAATATTTTCTAATTCAGAAAAGTGGAACTATCAAACAACATGAAAAAATTAAACAATAAATTATAGTATTGATTTCATTCAATCATGTAAAGTAAATAGGAGCTTGGCTAGATCTACACCATGGACAAGTCTACGATTAATGCGAGTTTACCCTTTCAATCATTACGTATTTGTTCCAATCATCTTTGTTTGCAAATTTAGAGCACGTGGTGCATTTGACTTTGTTTCTAGATAGTGGATACCCTGTAACAACACACGGTTCATAGACTTTTTTGCAATTGTAACAATTCAGTGATGCATCATAGATTAAAGACTTGCAATTTTCACATTCTCTCTTGTCTGTTTCTTGGTTTACTTTTTGGTCCAGCGATACTTGAAGAACCCAGTCTCTGATTTGCTCGATCCTTTCATTCTATTGTTAGTGGAAATGTACTTGAATGACTTCTGATGGAAGCTCAACATCAAATGGAACATCGGTATTGATAAAGTCTGTGTTTTCGATCAGCGAGAGATCTCCTTCTTCAATGGCTTCAGTCAAATCTAAATATCTATTCCAACAGACAAATGCCATTGAAAGCATCCCAGAATTCTGTATTAATAATTGTTACCTTTGCTGCTTGTCCAGCCTCCAAGAAAGTCTTGTCTGCTGGCAAGATATTTGTATATCTCAGTAAAGATATTGCTTGCTTTGCTGCGAAATAGAGCAAATCTCGTTTTTTGGAGCACATGTAATGAAGATTCATGTAGTGAGCGATTGTAAGATACAATCCAAATGCCTCCAGTAATTTAGGATTAGCGACGATTCCTGTTCCATGAATTAATTGGAAGAGCATATTTCTCAACGAAGCAATATTTTCTGGAGTTGAATTTCTATCCTTCAAAACTGCAATAGAAATCCTCTTGTATAATTCCAAAATATTTTGAGAAGGAGGTGCCCCATATTGGTTGATTACATTGACTGCAGTATGGTAATTGCTTTGAGTTACCAAAAGAGTGCAATAGCTTGCAAGGTATTTGCTTAGAATCTCAATATTCATACCAGCAGCAGCGGTTTCCAAGCATTTTTCCCACTCACCCCTTTGAGCGAAAACTTCCAAGCCTGCATTCACATCAACTTCAACCAGTGCATCGCCTTGTCCAGCAGTTTTCAAGTGTTTAACATAAGCATATTCCACATAATCTGTATACTTTGGAGCGTAGGATACGATATGTCTTGCCTTTTCCCATAGCCCTCCAGCGATAAAAGTATCGATGGCATCCTTTAATTGATCTATTCCAGCGTACAACTCCCCAGCGGTATCGTATTTTCCAATCTCCACCAATTTTTTGCATGCAGTAATTACAATATCCTTTCCTTTTTCAGGAACAAATTTCACTGCCAGATCTGCAGCCCTTCCCCATTTTTCTTCAAGCAAGTCCAAATCGTCAGTGTGGGATGTCGAAAGCTTGAGATACATTTCAATTGCCCGCAAGTATTCCTTTTGTTGTTCAAAGGATTTAGCAGTTTTGATAATGTGATCTTTACCTGCATCAGATTGGCCAGACAAGTATCTATCGTATTCTTGGTGAATTTCGGCAGCCTTGTTTGGAACATATTGTTTTGTGAAACGAAGGGCTTCTTTCCAGTTGTTGCTTTCCTTGTACATTTTAATTGCCAGTTCAGGTCGTTGTGCTCGTAATATTAATGATTCGGCTTTAGCAAATTCGTTGTTGTTAAAGCAAACTTTGGCTTGCCCAATTAATACTTCTGGCACGCTAACCGGCTCGTAATTTTCGGCTACTGCCAGTGCGGCATCCCAATTTTCGTCGTGAATGTACATTAATATTGCTTCCCTAGGCTTCCCTGCCAAGATAAATGCAGTCTCTGCTTCTTTGAATTTTCCCTCGTCCTCTAAAAACATTGCATGTTTATAATGAACATCTGCAAGCTTGTGCTTATCTGCAAATCTCGATAGTTCAAAAGCAAAGTCGAAAGCTCCGTTTTCAGTTGCAAAATCAATGGCAGAATCGAGCAAATTGAATTTTGAGAGTAATTTGACAGCCGCTTCTCCGCCGAGTGATCTAGCCCACAGATATGCAACTTGTTTAGCAGAATTTGGACCGCCGTGTGTTTTACCGACTCGGTATGCTTCTTCAAACATGTTGTTTGAGCAATACATATTTATCGCAGATTTAAAGTCATTCGCTTCAATAAAGTGATGTTCTGCCTGCTTTAAATTTCCTTCTGACTCCAAAGTTTTCCCAAGATACAAATGAGTCTCTGTCAATAAATCCTTGTGGTATTGAGTAACCAACCGAATCATATTATCATAGCTTTGATGATTTTTGTACATGTTTATCGCCAAATCCGGCTCTCCAACAGTTATATACAATTTCTCTGCATCTTTCAGTTTACCTTGAGATTCCATTTCTTTTGCTTGTGAAATATACCAATTCGATACATTTTCTTTGGACATGTACGAGATTGCCAAACTGTGAGCCTTTTCCCATTTGTTGGCTTTGGTGTACATTTCTACGGCTTCTTGCGGTTTACCTGCTTCCACATAGTATTTTTCGGCTAAATTTGTTTCCCCAACAGATTTGAAATGCTCAGCCATTTGTAGCACATATGGTTTTGCTTGGTCCGTTGCTTGCAAAGTATCTACTATTCCAACAGCTTTTTTCCATTGCTTGGCCAAGATCGCTGCTTCTAGAGCTTTGATTGATTTTCCTGCTTCTATATAGTGGTTTATCGCACCATCAGTCTGCTTTTGGGTCATGAGATAGTCACCCCATTGCTAACGTCAATTTTTACTTACTTCTTCCAATTTTACTACTTCAGAAGGATATAATACTCTACACAAATCTACAGCCGGTCTGAAAGCTTTTCCTTTCTTGTAAGAGTCTAAAGCTCGTTCATTGCCTCCTAATCTTTCATAAAGCTCTCCGGCTTTTTCAAATATTCCGCCCTTGTACAGTGCACCAGCAACTCTTTCGGCTAATTCTACGTTGTTGAACAAGGAGTTTTGGATTAAAACTTGAGCAGCTTTGGAAGGCAAACCACCCTTTAAATATAGATTTATCGCAGAAATGTAGTCATACTCTTCTTCTTTTATCTGGGCTGCCTTTTCTTCCTGTCCTGAATCAATCAGCCATTGGAAGTAGTTTTTCTTCAGCGTATCCAGCTCTGGATGATTCTTGAGCTCAGCAACTTTTATGGACATGTCCCATTTGTGCATCTCTTGATACATTTCCATTGCTTCTTCGACTTTTCCTTTTTCAAGGTAGATGTTTTCAGCAACTTTGAATTGTCTATCTAGTACAGCAAGTTTGGCACGAACAACATAATGGTTTGGTTCCATCTAATGTTAGAGAATATTACATCCGGATTTTCCTCTCCTGCTTGATCAATAATATCGTTCAGGTTATGAAGATACTTTGATCTGGCTACATCACCAATAGCTGCATAACATCTTTCAGCGATTGCTAGTTTTTGGTCTTTTAATGCAGTAGCACTCAGGCTTTTCCACATTGCTTCTGTTTCAGTAGTCATTTCTAAAGTTTCTAGCAACGCAATGGCTCTTTCGTAATCTTTGTCATCCAATGCAGCTCCAAACTCAATTAGTCCTTCATCAAGTGTGTACGAAACTGTGTTGACCCCTTCATCGACTATAACTTCTGTTTTTCCATTTGCCCTTTCAATATCCTCAATTTCCCCTTTAATTGGGAACATTGTCACTCTTTCTGGGCTATCAATAGAGTACCAGATGCACAAGTTTCCTCTGCTTTGAGCAACAACCACATCACTGTTTGGAACCCACTATAATCAAAGTAGAACTTACCTGTACGTAGCTACAGAAATGGAGCAGCGTAACTCTAGTCATGGATTTAATATCATACAAATGCAGCTGCCTTCGTTTGTCTCTGAATAAAAGTTTGTTTGCTTTCCCGGACAGTTCAAGCCAATCAATCTTAGAATCGTGGGATATGGTAGCAATTGTTAATCCCGTTGTCAAATCCAAAATCTGCACTGTTTGTAAATCAACCAAATAAGCAACTTTTTTGATTTCGTCATCTGCTTTGGTTTCATTGATTCGTACACTGATCAAATGAGGACTCATGTGCTCAGTTCTACACGATCCCAACAGTTCATTTACACCGTATTCTACCAAAGAGAGCTCTCCGGCATTAAACACCATACAGATATGCGGATTTTCAAAGTAAAACTTTTCATTTCCACTTCCAGTCCATGGCACCTCACTAAGTTTGCAACTGGCTAAATCTCCCATTAGCAATGTTTCAGGCGTATTTGCGATTAAAAATTGGTCTTGGAAAATATTCACTTTCTGGATTTCGTATCCGTAGTGTGATTTCAAGACGATTCTTGACCCAGTAGACAATCGCTTGACAATTACTTGACTTGGTGAAACATAGTTGAACTCGAATTTCCCCTTGTACCTTGATCTTCGAAGACAACAATCAAACAATTCAACTGCACTATTCATATTTCCCTAAGTTTAAAATTCTGTTTACCACTACTAAGCGGGAGCCGTCTGGTTTCCAAGATAGCGCACTAACAGTGTAAAAGTTTTCGATGGTCTTCATTTGAGCTTCTTCCCACTGTCCTTTGGAAATCAAATAATTGAAGATATGCAACCTAAATCAGCGATAAAGGACCTATCAAAGCTGCCAATGACGATACACTGTCCAGAAGGGCTCTGTTCTGCAACCGTAAAATCTTGGATATCTGGGTTGGACGAGTAATCAAACTTTTGCAACACTTTTCCTTCAGCATCGTAGAATACTACAGTTCTATCTGGTCCCGCGGCCATGATGGATTCTCCCCATGCCAGAGTTATTGGAGGGCACGAATGAGTGCAAAACTTTCCTTGAGAAGCTCCAGATATTCCATCGTCAAAAAAGAATCTGTTAATTGTACCATCCAAATGCCCAGTAATGATTGCGTTTCCTTCAACGTTACTCACGGCAGATACAACACAAGACTCTGTCTGATACAAGGTTGCCGCTTTGTTTGTTTTCAAATTTCCAACTCGCACCTTTCCATCTGATAATCCAAACACTATTGCGTTGTGTTGCTCTTTTGGCCAAGTTAAACAGGTGATATCGGCGGTTTGAATAAACTTGTTGCAAATCGATTTCTTTTCTCCCCAGTCCAAACCCAATTTGTAAACGTATACGACGCAGTCGGATTGAGCTACAGCCAACTTTGTTGAATCTGGTGAAAAAGCCAAACCGCATACAAAATAAGATCTAATATTCTATTTTAGTATTGAGGTACTTTGGAATCAGCTGGTTTAGTGGCAAATCTATCTTTTCTTTCTCCAGTTTCGTCAAATAGTTGGATTATTCTGTCTGCTGTAACGATAGCCAACTTCTGATTGTTTGGGGACCATGCAAGGGCAGTGACTCTGTTCGGCGAGTCCCCCGGCAATATTATAGATTTCAAATGTCTACGGTTGATTATTGTTTACCTAATTTGCATCTGTTAAACGCGTAAGAAATTTCAAGCGTGATTCAAATTATTCTAGTGACTGAATCGAAATGCTTTACCAAGGAATATGAAATCTTTATTAAAGAGGCTTTTTATTCAAGATGATTGGAGTAAGGATTCTCGATTGCATGTGATCGATTAGTCCAACTTTGTTAATTAGAATTACCGGTCTTTTTGACAGACTCTCCCCATCCTTTTTCTTTCCAAGTTTCTTCCCTCATAGTTTTACGGTCTTGTAACGAAGGGTATGCCCACATGTGATGGACATAGTTCAAATGACCAATCTGTGAAAACCATGCACCTACAGGTTGGACATATTGCTTTCTGGCTTCTAATCCCATTCGCCTGTATCAATACAAATTACCATCCTAATGTTAATACAAACTAACCTTGTTCCCATTCAAGTAGCTTTCCTGGTTTCAATAGATAGGTGCGAAGTTCGTAAATTATATCCTGTTCATGCGGAATCGATGCATTCCAGAAAGCAAACTCGAGAACAATTTGCGAGTCTCTAGAACGGAGCATTGGTCTGATTGTCTTTTCAAATTGTCCATCAACCCCCTGCATTAGCAATCATTAACCTAGTGTTACTATTGACTTGCCTTGTTTCGATTCAATATCTTTGCTTCATGGAATTCTTCGTATCCGGCATACTCCCATATGTGAACTGGATTAGCTCAATAGTACCAGCTTGATCCAACTCTCCCACAGTATTTTCCCAAACACCAAACAACTTTCGTTGATCATTTACCAACTTTGGTTGGAATTCCTTCATTGCAGCAATATAATCGCTCATTGCTTCAGGTTTTACATTGTGGATAGCGAGCTCATGTATGGATTTGCCTCTGGCGAGTAACTTGGAATAGGTTTCGTTGAGGTCCTCGGCTTTTACGTTTCCATGTAGTATGGTGTTGACAATGTTCTTGGCAGATAGATTCACTGATCTTTGGTTGGTAATGAGTTTAGTTATTGGTGAGAGGTTCAACTTCATGGATTGGGTGTTGAAATGGCAAAATAGTCACGCAGTTTTAAGAGATCCCAACCATGAGTGGGATACTAGCAATACTGCCAGGGCGATACCACTACTGCTTAGAAACCATCCAATATCAATACTTCCGAACAGTAAGAGAAATACATGACGATAATTTATTCTCGTTCAATCATACGAACTGGTTGAACCGGCATTTCGAAGCAAATTCCGTGGTTTTCCAACTGTCTCTTTAGTTCAAACAGGAAAGCGGTTCTTCTTCCCCATCTCCTAGCTCCATCCTGCCAGTTGCCTTTGAAATCAACAGAGAATCTCAGGGTAATCATACCTGAGGAAGACATGTCCATGAAATCCATCGAGCAAGTAGGGCGGAAGTTTCGGGATTGCGCGGTGGTAAACTCAATCATTTTAGCCTGTAGCTCTTTTAGTTTGGATTCAGGTGTGTTGAAATCAACCTTGATAGTTATATAATCAGACATATCTGTCGATCGTCGAACATTGATGATGGTTTTTCCATTCAAGACAGCTAATGTAAATTAAAAAAGTTACCATTAGGTATGTAAATCTTTTGTCCGTCAATTGTGAAGGTTGTAGTGAGAATATTGAATTCCTCCACAACATAATTGTTACCGTCAATAAAAACTCTGTCTCCCACGTCGTACGGATGTACTGCAAATATAAATATAATAGAGTCAAAGGTTACCTTGGCTGTTCCACCAAACATGAATGAAAGACCGACCAAAATCGTGGAAAATGGCACTATCGTAGTGATAGGAATGCCAAACACTGGTAAGGAGAGCAAAAGGGATAAAATAATAGAGAACCCGTACAACAAGTCATTCAAGGTTCCAAGAGCACTAGATAGATCCCTTAGTGATTTCATCAAGTTGCGTCTTTCCCTGTAGATTCGAAGAATGGCCCATTTAAGCTCCATTTGGTTAATACTGCCATTTCCATCCTTGTCAAACAGTGCAAATGCTGATTTTGCCTGTTCTTCCTGATCAAAGTAAGCAAAGAAAGAGCCAACAGATATTTCATTAGTATCTGGGCTTCTTAATACTCCGAAAAGCTTTTCAGACAAAAAGGTTGCATGTCTGTCTGACAACAGATCCATGCCTTTTGACTTTTTTGCCCCGAGGCCGCCAATCTTTAGAGCCGATTTAAATTGATCCCAAGTTAAGAATGAGTTTCCTTTAGCTTCTTTCGATAAAGTCTTTCTCTTGGCAGTTCTGCTACCTGTTGGGACTTTGCTTTTCTGCGACAATGTTCGAGTAAGCGAGTCGCCTTCTTCCACCTTGATTTCTATACTATTGCGATCTTGCGGAATAGGTTGTTGCTGATTTTTCGAGAACCAACTGAATACAGATTTTCTTTGTCGAGGTGGAGGTTCTTGATCTTGAGGCATATCATCTTTACCAACATGTTCATCTTCTCCACTAACAGGATCAGGAATTTTCATATCGTTTTTCTCACTTTCAAATAGATCGCCGAATAGATTCGTGTTTCCAACTAAAGCACCACGCAAATGCTCAATAATGTCAATTGCCTTTCGAGATTGAGACATGCGCTCTTCATACGCGACCCTACCATTAAAGCCCGTTACTTGTGAAAGTCAAAAGCAATTTTTTGAACAAAAAGTCTTTGGAAGAACAGTACGATCGTGAATATCATTCCACACAAGAAAAAGCTGAATATGTTCTCCCATGGATTGACTTGAACAAGCTGAAGAAATATAATCCTAAACGCAAGAACACTTCCGATTGCCCAAATCATCAATGAAAGCCAAACTTGCAATTCCGGTATATAAGCTAGCGTTTGCCTAGTTTGTTCGCTGCATGTTCCATAAAATCGCTCAATAACTTCGATTGTAAATACGGGTAGTGAAAGCAAGGTGAACCAGGTCCCCAAGAATATAATCCATGATACGGAAAGGAAAACCGACCTACTGTTAGTTCCACGTACCAAACGACAACTATTTGATTAGGGGTCTGGGAGGTTAATGCAGTGGTATTTTGTTGAAAGTCTATCCATGCGTTTGGATCAGTCCTAACAATGTTCACTGTTGGAGAAATCAAAATCGCAGTTCCAAAAACCAGGAGAAAGATAAATGAAACAAACCCTCTAAGCTTGAAAATTCTAGTAATAAATCCGTCTCGCTCAGTCACTTCCTCCTCGATATCAGATAGTGATTCTCTAGGTTGAGTGTTTTGTTGGGATTGCTGTGGTTCAGACAGTACATACGTCACAGGAGGGATCGATCTGGACGATGTGTGGACTAAATTCGCCTCTGATAAAGTCCCGTTGCGCTGCCGTATCGTATTGGAATCACCCATTGTTTCGAAAATATTCTAAATTTTCCATAATCGGTTTCAAACTCTTAATTCACAAAAAAGGAAGTGGGCGCCTCCCACAAATTAAGGGAGGCAAAATATGGAAGATGGAGAAATAATTTCATTAAGACTTATGTTTCTTGTTTCGAATTCGCGCTATCTTGGCTGGTTTCTTTGGGCACAAGCTTTGGTGCTAATTTGGGAGCTAGCACAGAAGCTGGAATGGTGAGTTTTTGGGTAAGCTTTGGTGCATCCGGTAACTTTGGTGCAGATGTATTATCCGTTGATGGTAGACTTGCAGGTTTCTTTATGTTCAACACTGGGGCTTTCTGGGCTTGGTCACTTATTACTACTTTCTTTGGTAGCTCTAGAGCGGCACTTTCTTGGGACGATAACACAGGTGCTTTTTTTGCTTGATCTACAAATGGACTTTTTGGAGTTTCAGGCATGGGCGAGTTCAAAATTGGTGCAGCAGGTAGCTTTATGTTGCCCAATTGTATTTTCCCTAAAACTGGGGCAGCTGGGAGCTCTTGCGAATTTTGCCTCGCTGTCTCTTCATTCTGCTTCTTTGGAAGAATAGGAGCAGCAACCTTCACCTCTCCACTTGAAGGTGTTTTGGTAATATTAATCTTGGATGAGCGATCTCTACTTAGCACTGGAGCTTGCATTTTGAGCAAGATAGGGGCTGGTGGTTTGCCATCGGAAGTTGTTTTGATTTCAGATGATCCTGAAATTTCTCCAGTAGACATTTTATCTGAACTTGATGTAATTTGTTTTGACAATCTTTTTCCAGAAGCAAGTATAGGTGCGGGAGGGGGAATGTTGATCTCCTTTTCAGAAGACGAACTTCTTACTGAATCTTCTACTGGAAGACTTGGATGCCTTAGTATGCTTGAGGCTGGTTGCTCTGTAGATTGCATTCTACTATGAATCAAAACTGGAGCTTGATTATCAGCTGAACCAATTCTGCTATGATTGAGAACAATAGTTGTTGGATCTATGGATGGCCTTTTACCACTTTGAATTCCAGGAATTTGTTCAGAGGATGGTTTTCTGCTATGAGATAAAACTGGAGCTTGAATATCAGCAGAGGGTTTCCTGCTATGGGAAAGTGTGATTGTTCTGGTATCTGTTGATGGGCGTCTGCTTGAAGACACCCTTTCCTGATCCGCAGACGGTCTCCTGCTATGCGTTAAGATTGGTGCTTGAAGCTCGGCTGACGCTTTACGACTATGAGTTAATGTAGTTGTTCTTGTTTCCGCTGATGGTCTTCTACTGTGGGATATATTGAGAACTGCTGCAGTTTCATCGAAAACATCACTAGGAGGAGTGATCTGTGATGCTTCAATTTTTTCAGAATCACCAAGCACTGGAGCTTGCAATTCTACTGATGCTACCCTATCATTCGATGACTGCTGTGTTTCCAAGTTTTTACGATCATTATCTTCAGATGACATTTCCACCGACTGCTTCTTGGCAGGATGACTTGGAACGGTGAGATTAGGTGCCATTGCATAACTTGGTCTATTAGCGACCGAATAACTTGTCTGGCTTACACGAGTAGATCCCGTTTCACTAATTTCTGTTGATGAAACTTCTTTAATCACAACAAGCTCGTTTTGAGCACCAACTGACCCACTTACCACAATGACTGGCGATTCTGAAACACCCACTTGCTGTGGTTGTTCTTGCAGTGAATCAACACCAGCTACCAAACTATCAACTACTAAAGAAGCACCAGGTAGATCATCAATTGAGGATTTTTGCAGTAGAATTTTGTTTATATTTTCTCTAGACAATTTTAAATTCTTGAATGAGAGCTTTCTATCTGCAGTTACAGGCGAAGAACTGCTTTCATCCACTTTTTCATTGCTTTGCCGAGTAGATGGTTCTTTTTGTAGTGGAATCACTGGTGCCACTGGTAGGTTATTTAGATCTAACCCTTTCTCTCTACTTTGATTTGACAGTGGTCTGTTTCTTACTGATGTCTCTCGTTGGAATTCATTCCTGTTTATTCCTTCAGCACTGTTGCTTGCAGACTGTCCTTTTACCAGCACAGGAGCAGGAGAATTTGGAACGGAATCTAAATCTTTCTCCTTACTTTGATTTATAGAAAGTTTTTTCTTCATGAGGAGAGTAGGTGCAACGTTTTCGCCAGAAATAGTTGGATCTTCCTCTGATTGCGGCAAGGTTTGGACGGATAGTGCCTTTTTAGGAGTCAAATTAGAATATGACCCTCTATCTTTGCTGTTCTGTAATGAAATTCTCTTGTTGGAATAAACAGACTCTGTGATATTCACACCTTCTCTGCTGCTTTTAGCAGAGCTGTTTTTCGATTGCGGTAAAACTGGAGCTGCTGCAATCCCGTTAAGACCCTTTTCTCTACTTTGGTGAATAGAAGTACTTTTCAGTAATATGTTTGTCGCCTTTCCTTGTCCAAGTGATTGCCTTTTCTCTTGTGGCAATTGCGGTGCAGCTTGTAACCCCACAGAAGTCCTATCTTTGTTGCTTTGACTTGAAATCCTTTTATTTGAGGGCATTTCAGGCTCTTCAGGGGTATTATCATATTTCTGCATTGATTCGCGCTTGAATTTCGGATCAGATATTACAATCCTTTCCCCAGAACCGATTGATTCTCTTTTACTGAGATTTCCTTTCTGGTATGACGATCTATTGCTTTGGGAAAGCACTGGCGCAAGCGTCAGAATTGATCCTTCATTTTCAGCAGTTCCAGTTTCATTTATCTTTTGCAGATCGTTTTGTGGAAGAATGTAGGCATGCTCTGTGTCTGGTGTTTCCACAGTAGCTTGAGACGGTTCGGCATTTCCTATTTCTTGAACTTTTGGGGTGATTGCAGATTCACTTTGTTCAGCAACAACCAAAGGCTGTTCTTTTCCTTCGCCCTTTACCTGTACATTATCTGATGTCGTAATTGAATTTGATCTGCTTCTAGTTGGTACTAAAGAAACAGGCAAAGAACTTTTCCTATTACCAGGTAATCCAGTTGCAGTACTTCCACCAGATTTATCTCTCTTGTGAATAATATTCTGAAACGACAATGAAATATTTCGATTATTTTCATGGATTTCCGACAATTTTTTCGCATCTCGTCCTTCAATTTGAATAGACTCTTTACGGGACGAGTTGCTTGCCAAAGATACTCTTCGAGACTCGTCTAATGCTGGCCCCGGAGTGTTCATGATGTTTATCGACATGTTGGACGCTGATGATTTTAGCACGCTTGAAAACAAGCTGAAAACACTGGATGGTTGCACATTGGTTGTTAAATTACCAGCCAAACTTGACAAGGAGCCAGTCAAATTGGAAAAGTTTTGAGTCATTGAGCTTACAACCTCACTAGACCCTTTTTGCGAATCGCTAACAGAGTCTTTGAGTATTTCTTCTTTCATTTGAGATTTTCTTTTGATAGAACTGGTGCTTTCATAGTGATCCAATATATTATCCACATTTGGAGATCCAACACTTGCTTTTGCATCATTCAATTGTACTACGTTGCCTGGTGAATCGCAATACTTTAAATCCGGTGATTCGCCAGGCAAGTCAACTTCATTATCAATATCTTCAGGGTCTCTAGGAAATCCGCTAAGAGGAGTCATAAATTCTTCTTCTTCGCTCTATTTTTAGAATAAAGTACTCGACGACGAATATTATCATCAGAATCATTATCTTGTTCAGGCTCAGGCTCAAGTTCAGGTTGAACATCAGGAAACAAATCAGCTTTACGATTCTTCATTCTTTCATGTAACTGCATTAGATTGTATTCGTCTTGTCTTGCAACTACATCGGCCATCAATGAATCCTTGACCTGTATTTCAGCAGTCAAATCATTGATTCTCTACCATTAAATTAGTCTTTCCTTTTGTAACTTTGGATTTATTCCGTCCTCGGCACACATTTCCCATAGTTGACCCAACTGCTTTCTCATTTTTGCTATTTCATACTCTAAATCCGTTTTTTGAGCCGCACCCCATTGAATAGCAACTTTTTTAATTACAGACTCCCTAAATTAGAAGCTTGTACCATGATTTCAATTCGTCTATATCTACACAACCGAATAAATGAACTATTTCGTCCTGTATTAGTAAATTAAACCTCAATCAGAATTACTTTGAGTTCTTTTTTTTGTACGTTTAGGAATAATGTAGCGTTAGCGATGGAAATGGATTGCATTGGCGGGTTGCCTGATTCCGCTTGCTCCTGATTCGCGTACTGGTTCATAAAACCATCTTTCAAAACAAAGTATGTGGATTGGCCGGTATTCTTTATGAAAATAGAAATACCTTTTTCGGCTCTGCTGGACTAGACCATGATAGCAATCCTGCTTTTAGTTCTTTGAGCCTATCCAAATCTGATATTTCTACTTTTGGCCCCAGATGAGCTGTCGTTCCTAATCTAGATTTCCTTTTATTCGCTTTTGCATTATCAAATGAACTATTAACTGATTGTAAAATATCAGAATCAGATTTTTGTTCTTGTCTGGGCGTGGTTGAGATACTGGGCTGTTTAGCCGATGGTCTCGCATCATATTCTCCATGCGACCCGCTTCTTACTGGCCTCGTTGCTTGTTTCTGAGGCAGTTTCAATCCACTAATCAATATATTCTGCAGTAGCGGTGCCATAGAAAGAAAACAAAGAAGTGTAAACAAAAAACCCGTAAAAATATTCTTGCGATTTTGACAGCTTCAAGTATTATATTTAACCTTCAAAAGTCAATTGTAAACCAACTTTGTGAACATCAGCATTCAAACGGGTGGTGTCAAAGAGACCACCGACAGCGAATTTGATTCCGTCTCTCAAAGTGTGGGTGAAACCTAATCCTAAACGACCTTGGTTGTCAATCTTTGCCTTGAAGAATGCATTCTTGTCCACAACAACTTTGGTACCGACTTCAATGCTGACATTGGAGTTTGGCAAAGCCTTGTTCCAGATGGCTCTAGCACCAGCTTCAACATCAGAGTTGACTTTTTGGTGGTAGGAAGCAGTGAACAAAGTGAACTTGTTTGCGCTATAATCAAATATAAAATTACGACAAAAGGGAGACAGAGTACAATGGAGCAATGTATCCTAAAACAGCACCGTACTTGGTTACTTTGGCTTCAGATACATCATAAGCGACATCAGCACCAGCTACGAATCCATTTGAGCCAACAACAGCATCACCAAAGAGAGTTGGACCCTTGAACAAGTCGAGGGAAGAGCGAGTGAATACGTATTCTTGCTTGTATTCAACACCGGCTTTGGCATTCTTGGTACTATAATTAATAGCCAGTTACCCTTTTTCTGGCAAGAGGGAAGCATTAAGATCTAATTTAACACCAGGAGCAATGGAATCTACCAATTCCAACTGGGCACCCAAGACATTGGAAGTGGTCCAGGTTTCAGTAAAGGTCAAGCCCTTGGATTTGTCGGTGTATTTGGCCTTGATGTCGGAAGCAATTGCACCAGACTTGTTGTCCTTGTTTCCATTAACAGTGAATTTAATACCGTTTGGAGTAGTAGTGTTGACTTCAAGTTTGGCTGATCCGACTGGGAAGTCTTTTCCAAAGAGATCGTTTGCTGGCTTACCAACGTCACTGTAAGATGGTGGAATGAATGGCATTTAAAGATGAAACGAAAAATTGCTCTTTAATCACGTTTTCTTTTTACGGGCGCTTATGTAAGAAAAGTACTAGTAATTCTATCCGCTATCCCGTTAGTTTAACAGTTCGGGTTTCGCTTCTTTATTAACCACAAATTCTTTAAACGTCTGGACTTGTTTTGCTGGGGGCTTTTCCCCCAAACGAGAGGGTTTCACTGACTTTCTTCCCGTGAGCTGCGATATCGATTTGATTCCGCTCTGTTCAGGTTTTGACGAGGACGCTCTTTTCTCGATAATCTTTTTTAGGCTTTCATGTGCGTCAGACATGGAAATAAGGAAAGCGCGTTACTGGCTATGTTTATAATTTAATGGACTCGATGTATTATTATTAGTCTATATCTAATTTGGTTCGCTAATAGCCAAGTAGTTGCTGCTGCTGGATTCTATGCCAGTAGTCGAGTTTTTGATTTGAATCGCTGGTTGGTAGCACAGTGTAGCAAATTCTTTCTCCAAAAATGACCACCGAGAGAACTTTCACACCAGAAGAATTGGCCAAGTACAACGGCTTGGATTTGAATTTACCAGTGTATTTGGCAATTAAAGGCACCGGTACTTTTTCTTAATCTAGTATTTGATGTATCTTCTGCCAGACAAGACTACTACAACGAAGGCAAAGGATATGCCGTATTCGCTGGAAAGGATGCTTCCAATGCATTGGGAAAATCTTCTGTTAAACCGGAAGACTGCTATGCTGATTACTCAAAGCTGACTGAAGAAGAGGTAACTTTATTTGACGTAGATGAAAGTATTGGATAAATGGCTCGCATTCTACCTAAAGAAATACCCAGTGGTAGGTAAAATGGTTCAATAAATACAATATATTACTTTTTGAATTCATCCATTGTCATTTGCTTATGGACTTGCCACAGCTGCTGGTCTAGGTACTGCTGGCAAAGGGATTCAACTGCATACTGCTCAATCTTTGGCTCAGTTACCATTCGGAACAGAATTTCTTTGGGTATACTGTAAATGAAATCACTAATCTGCATAGAGGCCAGCGTTACAGTGTTGCTTGTTGCTATTATTCCAATCTTGCTAAAGCAGTTTTCATCAGTAGCGCTCAAATTATCATACATTTCGGAATAGGGCTGTTTGGAAAACACTTCCGCTCCCAAATACTTTACTACTCCAGGATCTTTAGCCAAGTTTGGAATGACAGGGAACCAATCTCCCACAGAAAGGGATTGAGTAACCAGTGGTAACTCTGTTGCATTCTCCAGCTTGTGCTTTCCAGGAATATACTCTGATAGTAACTGCTTTCCATTGACAATCTTGGTACCAAACGGAACCAGTTTTACTACATTACAACTGCCCTCTATTATCCAACTTACATCAAGGCATTGAACGCCCTCTTCTTGAATTACAGCATTCTTTGCAAAATGCTGCAACTTGAATTGCTTTGCTTGAACCATCTTTTCTAAAATGTGCTCAAAGCCTTTGAACAAGCCAGAATCACTTAAAGCAGATTTTAACTGTTCAATCACGTCCTTATTATCGCTCGCATCCATAAACTAGAATTAATTAAGGTTACTTTGATATAGTCATCTTTGTAAAAGAACAGTTACCTTTTGTGATTTGGAGTAAACTTGTGTCTGTTGTAGTAGCAGCAGTGGCAGTTCTCTTTGCCTGATCGAAAATCAGACATCTTTCACCAAGCACAGATCCAGGGTTGCACATGTTCAACTATGTCAGCTAAAAGTACTCTGAATTTATGCCTTTCATTCATCTTTACTATCTCAACTTGGCCTGTGAGTATAAAATAGAAGCATGTGCCTATATGTCCCTCGTATAGTATAACCGTATCCTTTTGTTAATCCGAAATACTTTTGGGAATTTCTCAAGTACCATAGCTTGACAGAAGAATGTCCGTACTTTTAATGGGTACTTTGCAAACCCGCTCATTCTAATTGAGAGGATCTTGTCCAGCATTTCTACACATTCGTGACTCCTTTTGAATTGTGGTTCACCAAGCAAATGCTCCACTTCCTTTATATAGTTTTCAGCAGGAGTAACTATTTGAGTCTTTAGCAAGTAGGTCAATGTACCACTATCCTTGATCGGTGCTTCTATTATCCGTTTAAAGTTTTTCTTTGATATCAGTTTGTAATAGTTGACCAGTCTTGTAAATAGTCTTGTAATTCGTACTACTGTTTTCCACTTTCGCCTGCTTTTATTGGTAAATGGCCTTTTCACTACTGGAATGACAATTTCGATATTGTTATGGGCATGTATATGAGGTTCTTCAACGGGCCTGAAAACACTTAGTCTCTTCATTATTTGATCATGCGTGTTTACTTGGGTTTTGAGTGAGAATGAACCATCTGAGGACTTTGTGATACCAGAAACATGAGGATCGGATTTCTTTTCGTTTGAAGTCAAACTAATGCGTTCTCTAGCGGAAGGATCTAGATCAGAATGCCTTCTTGGTCGAAGAATATCTAAATGTACTGGAGCAAGAGAATGTCTTGTGTTTTGATTGCCGTCATGAATAGGATTTGCCGAATTAGTTGGTTCTCTGCGCAAAACAGGGCTTCTTACTGGCGATTTAGATATTGAATGCTGACGTATTATTTCGTAGTCACTGGGGAATGGCATAGTCCCTTCTTTCATGGATTTGAAAGAGGTGTCTTTTTGCAATGGCAAATCATTTTGAAGGCTAGTCTCTTCTTTGGAATCCTCCTTGATATTTACTAGTGGAATTTGGCCATCATGCTCTGTATTAATTACTTTGGTTATTGACTGATTTCGAAGTTTCTAGATTAGCAATACCTACTTTTGATTTACTTTGGGAAATTTGAATGGTAGAAGGCTCATTCGTATCTATCGTTTCTATTTGGCGCTCAAATGAGGAATGAACAGACTTTCCTTCAGAAACATCCAGTACTGTGCTGTTGTCTGGATTAAATTGAAATTACCACTTGATACAATACTGCCATTACTTGCATCAGCACTCTTTTTGATAGACTAAATTAGTACAGTTATTACCTGTAGTTTTCGTGCCGCTCTTTCAATACCTTTATCATGTTCTGTTGTTTCTTTGAATGTTGTAAATGATTGTATTTGGGCTGATAGTTTGGATGAGATACCATCTTTTGTCTTGTGGGACCTGCACATTGGCATTGGTGTAGGAGCTCTCTGCGTGCTACTCATGTCGTTCTGTGGTACCTTTGGGTCCTCCTTTTTACCTTTTACTTGAGCTTTTGATGATTGCTCTTCCAAAAATTCTGTAAGTGTTCCTTTCTTGTTTGCGTGAGTAGTTTTTCTTGGAGTAGTTGCAATCTCTGGAAGGGCAAAGTCATGGTCCTCTTTTGTCCTGTGCTTGGTGTGGTCCTCCCTGTCAAGTTTTGACATTTGACAAAGAATATACAATGAGATCAAAGAACCTATAAATAAAAAAATTGGAACATGCATTGTTGGAAAACGCTAAAAATAGAATTCTATAGCTTTTGCTGTTCCTTTCATTTACAAAAATTAAAGTTGTCTAAGCCAGCATGTGGATGCATTTGCGTTTCCAACATCCGTCACCTGACCAGATTGCTCCTATTGTACTTGATTGGTAAATTTGCAATGGAAAAATTACTTTGGCATATGTGTGATTCTGTTTGTGTTTTACAGCAATTTGAAAGAGCATAGTTTTGAACAGCTTTAGTAACCAATCTCAGAATTTTAAGAGATTAAAAGGCGATTAAAGTATAGTATCAATATCATTTCCATATTACGCGTAAAGCTAGTTTGCAATCAAAATAGGAGCAGCTAGTCGTACAAGTGTTTGACGATGCTTATTCAAAGTGTCACATTAAAATTAAAACAAGGTCGAGTAAGCAATACCAAGTCAGTGGTTCTCCTGAGTTGACAAAAATGCAACTAATCCGGATATTACACCTACCCTCCAAATATTTGGATTTAAAAGTCACGCAAACTGCAATTGTGACTTTTAAAGAACCCTTCAATCTGCAGTCAAGTGCTCTCAAGAGCTTCAATTTCTGTGAGCTCTTCCAGTAATCGCTTCTGATTCAATTCCTAGTACAATTCCAATAGGATAAGAATAGTATTCAAACAAAAAAGATAGTTGGTTTAATGTACAATCCATATTCACTTCGGCTTTACTGTGACGCGTTTGACAGCTTTTCCAATAGTAGTACACTTTCCTTAACTAATAACTCACTATGATACAGGTGTAACCCACTAAAAAGATATATGCAAGAAATGTTTTATTTCATGAACACTTTTAAAATTTCCTGCCTTTTCTCATTCCAATCAACTTGCGATAGATACTTGAGCTGCAGCTCTTTAGCATCATAAAGCTCCACAGAAGGCTGCATAATCATTCGATAGAGTAATACTTTGGGAGCCATATGAATAAAATCTTGTATTCTCATTGAAGCTATTTGAACATTCTCATCAGCAATAATCCCGTATTTATGATAAATATGATGGTTTTGCGGATCAAAATTATTGTACAGGTCGTAGTATAGATTTTTGGTGAATTCTGATTCTGTCATAACTTCTTGATCTGTAAATAACTTTGGAATTGTTGGATAATGAGCACCTTGGAATAGATCTTGTGTATCTACTTTGACAGTGGTGTATAATGGTTCATGCATGTCTTCAAATGTACAGGGCTGTAAAATCGCTTTGTTGAATGAAGACTTTATGAATGGCAATAATCGTGTAACTTTGCAAGACCCTTCAATAATAAACTGCATTTCTGTGATTTGGCTTCCCTGCTCTACAATTACAGAGTTTTTGGAATAGTTGTATACATGAAAAAAGTTTGAATTGAGCATATGCTGAAGTGCCTCTTCAAATCCTTTAAATATTGATTCAGAGAGTACTCTGTAAATTAGATCTTTGAGTTCTCTAGCCTCCCCACTTCCAATATACTAAACTGAACAAACATTTACCTGTACAAAATCATCTATATTAGGAATAGCTTACCTTTATCTACTCGAAGTAGAATGGAATATTCCGTAGTTACGGCAGTATACAGTCTTTTTATATCTTCCAGAACCAGACATTCATCACCAAAGATATTTCCAGAATTCATCATATCCAACTATGTTACTTTCATTCGTACCCTAAAGTTGTATCCTTCATTGATCCGAACCAGCTCTACCTGCCCAGCAATAACAAAGTAAAAACAGCAGCCAACACCTCCTTCTTTCATAAGCACAGTTCGCTCTAGTAAGTCTATCTTACCTTTGGATGCGATTCTAATGTAGCCGCTTGGCATATAAACGTTCTTTGATTAGATTGAAATTTTGCAAATCCAGGTATTCGATAATACAACAATTTTTCAAGTGTTTGGACAGTCTCGGAAGATCTTTTGAATTGTGGTTCACTAAGCAACTGTTTAACTTGATTAATATAGCTTTGATTGGGAGTAACTACTTGCGATTTGATGATATAAGTAAGTAAACCACTGTCTTTGAGGGGGTATGCTGATATTCTATCGAAATGAGAATTAGATATTGCTTTATAAGCTTTACCAAGTTTGTAGTACATTGAATGAATATTGTAAACGTAGAGCCAACATCTTTTGGATAGCCTAGACACTGGCTTGAGCATTTTTGGCCGTTCGCTTGTTTCAAATTGTTTTTTAGTTTTGAACCTCTCGTATTTTGAAATCATTGTATTACGTGACTCTAAATAACTATTGACTTGTCCTAAAAAAGTAGGCTTTTTAGAAAGTTTTTCATTTCTGTTATTCTTACGGATTGATTCTGCTAAACTATTGTCGGGAAAACCAGGATATTGGCTGATTGTACTGTGCTCAGAGTTCATTGATTCAGCAGTATTTCTTCTGGGTCTAGTTTCATTCGTGAGAATAGTGTTTGGCCCTGTAGAGTATCTGCGGTATTGATCCGCATCTACGCTTGCCATTTGACTTGTGATTGATGCACGTTCCTCGGATTCATTTGATTCCACAAGTGCCGTACGTCTCTGAATATTCGAGCCAGCTGTAATGCTCTCCAAGTTCTTTTCCAAAACTATACTTTGTAAAGTTGATTTTTTTCTAGGTCTTCTCATTCTTTCTTCAGTACGCACAGAGCAGTCTTCAGACCGGAATGATTCAGTGTCACTTTCATTTGTACGAGTATCTTCCAAACTGGACGGGTCCTTGCAATACTTTGAAGCTAATTGTATAGCCCCTTTTTGACGCACTACATCCTTTTGTGTACATTTTTCAGTAAGCATATTACTGTTTTCACTACTGCTAGATTCGCTATCTAGGGAATACTTTCGCAGTGCAGATACTTTTCTTGTACGGTTACTATTAGGTTCTACCATTTGTGGTAGCTGCAACTTTGAATCTGATACAAAGTCCTCGCACTTTTGAAATAAATTCATAGTCTTTGTTTCAAATCTATCTACTGACAAGTGTTTTGGATTCTTTGATATCGTTGGCAACTCTTCTGGATTGAATTGTTCACCACTTTGAGAACAGTTTAGTTTTCCAGTATTCACTGTGTTTCTTCTCGAATTATTACTATTCCTTCTGCTTTTTGGTTGGTTATAGGCATCCTGTACAGTGGGAGGTCTTTCCTCTCCCTTGTATTTAGGAATGCTGAGTGATTTCTCTTTCCCCACTATTAACCTACTATCCATTCCCTGTTGTAATGGTATTTCGTGTCGATTATCCCTATTCCAAATTTGGAGGTTATTTTCCATTCTATTATAGAGGCGGCGGTTTTGTCACTAATATAAACAATGAGAAAATTATATCTAGTATTTTTTATCTTACACGGAATATTATTTTATTCATATTGAAAGCATTAAATTGCTTCATCGATAGACTCGGAATACGATCCGCTGCTCTTTAGGGTATTTGCGCTATTCAAAAGTGGAAGGGATGAGTTGTCCATTTCATACACATTCTCCAATATAATAAAGGAATTCCGTGGATTAGTTTGGGTATTAGACAGCGATACAATATCTTTTTCTAATTGAACCGAATGAGCTCGGCGTTTTGTTTTTATGTCTACAGACACGGATTTAATAGAATCCGAACAAACCCGCCCTCTGGATATTACTATTTGGTTTTGGTTTAGAACAGGGACACTCGCGTTGGACATTACATTTGGATTCGCCAATGACTTGGTCAACTCTTTGATACTTGCTTTTCGTTGTTTCTCCTTTTCTTTTACAAAGTTACTTTGAAACTGGTTCGTATGATCTAGCGCGCTTTCGGTATTTAGGGTATTCATACTATTGCTGTTATCATAGTTATCTGCAACTATTTTAGGAATGCTGTTCAGACTAGGAAGTCGGCGTCCTTTTGGCGACATTGGCTGAATGCTTGTTACGCTTCGCAGTACAGCTCTATCCAAGAAAGGAGTTTTATTTCCAGACATTATTGGTTCTTTTTGAAAGTTTAGTGAATTTAACCATAACAGGACGATTGTTCGAAATGACGTCAATGCGAATGTACACATTCCAATTGCAAAATTTAATATTTGATCAGTAGCAACAGAATTACCAATCCTGATTATTTATTGAGCAAGTGTAACTGTGAAATTCGCTTCATTGAATAGTTCCAGATCGTATTTCTGCAATCCGTCGTAATTGATTATCCGGTCGTTTCGCGTATCACTCCATAGCTCCTTGGCATTCACTAATTCTGAAACCATCCTGAATTAATCCTTTAGAACCATTTTATGATTTCAAAAAAGATCATTTTTTTATGGAAAAAAGAGTCGATTCCCACCTTGGATTTAAAAGAAATTTCGACTGTGATTTCGACGGTAATTTCAACGATGGATTTATAAGCAATTTCAGCCTTAGGTTTCTAGACAAAAAGAGCTCAATTACAATGCCCAGAAATCCCTTCTTTGTTCAACGGGAGTTTCCTATTGAAAAGCATTTCAAAAACAACACTTTGGTTAAGCCTCATTCCTCAATAAAATACACTTGGCTGATTAACAAAAGCAAGCCGCAAACTATATTAATGGCTTACAAGCGACAATCCAGCCAAATGTTAATGGCTTACAAAACCCCGTTACCAGTGAAATACAAACCGCAAGTTAGAAACAGATTATCAAAGAGGAAGAGCACGTGTTCCTTACTGGTCGATTTCAAATTAAACTTGAAAGGCATGTAATGTATTCATTGGGATATGATTTGAAAATGTATTCTTGTAGATGCCAATCAGAAAAACCTCATACAATTAAATCTACACTCAATAAATGAATTACCTTTATCAATACTTAACAGTACTGATTTCTCTGTGGTCGCAGACATGAATAATCTCTTTACATTACCGTAAAGACACTCATTACCAAATAAATCACCTGGCGAAAGCAAGTATAACTGGTTAGCAATAGATTACGCGAAACTTTGCCTTGTTCTTGATTTTAAACAGCTCTACTTTTCCTGATAGGATAATATAAAAATTTTGGGCCTTGTTTCCTTCCTTGAACAATAACTGCTTCTAAATTAACTAGAAATACTTTGTCATACTCCTGCATTGTCATTATTTGACAGAAAATCATTCTTGTTGGTTTGGGGAACCTAGCGAAACCTTCTACTTTGAAAAAAAGTATTCGTTGGATTGATTGTAGCTGGTCTTGTGTTCTTTTGAATGGAGGCACGAGGAGTAACTGGAAAAGTACTTCAAATGCCATCTTCAGTCCAGCGGATTTTACAAATTTTCGAACTAATGGGCTGTCTGTAGTTGGCAAGGAAATGTAATTAATTACATTTGATTGATAAATGGATTTGTATTTGCAAAGCAGTCTTGATTTTAATCTGACTAGAGATATTAGTCTTACCCAATGTCTCTTTGACTTTTCTGATAATACAATAGATTCCATTATCGGAAACATTGCTAGATGAGTTTGCGTTTTGGATCTTGATTTGTCACTCGTTTTCAATCTATTGTTAAACATAATTGGTAGTTGGACAGAGTCGTCACTATCTGATTCGTCAATTATGGAGATACTGGGTCCAGATGAATATACACTAGACCTGCTCGGTCCAAGGTCTTCCATAGAACCAAGGGATTCTTCAGATAATGATTGAAAATCTGGATTTGATCCTTTTACGGATGGAAATCGGACATTACAATCCAAACCTGCCCTGGTTTGACGAGTATTCGGTCTCGCATTGGACCTTCTAGATATCACATTGAGTGAAAGATGTTTGGTCATACTGATTGGCTCTAGTTTTGTTTTTGGCTTTTGCTGGGTTTTCGGCCCAGAAACATCTTTTAATTTTCTTTTACTAAAGTCCACACCTTGGTTTTTATATCTATCTCTCGCATAGGAATTCATAATTGGTGTAGTCCATTCATTTTCAGGTGTAGATTTGCAGCATGCTGAATTTCGCGTATTTGGTTGATTAGGTGGAAAAGAGCCGCAATTAGAATTTATCCTTTGATTGGAGATTAGTTTTGTATCTGAATGGGATTTTTGCTTGTTCATTTTCTTAAGCTGTTATATACTAATATCGCTAAAAACCAGGAAAGTTAACCGCGAGTTGAGGAGTAAATATACCACAATGGCGGATTTTTTAGACAATGAACACGCTAGCTCACCAATTTATTAATGATGTCGACGCTCAAGTGACAGTATATTAATAGGAGGAAAATATCTACAATCATTTGATGGTGAGAATGTAACCGGACAAAATTATTGCTGTTCCTCCAATTACCTTTTCCAAAATAAAATATTGCTTTGTTTACTTTTCCGTTGTGAGGAATTAGAATCTAATTGTGGTGTGCTACCGGGTAATTCTTGTTCTGAAATAAATTGATGGTATCAGTTCAATATTTTTCATAGTGTTGTGATGATACACTGTCTTATTGAAACGATATACTTGAAAATACACCAAGGATGCTACCCAAGCAATAGAGTGTCAGAACTTTTTTTAAATCTTTATGATTTTATTCAAGTATTTTTCCTGTAGATATTTCAGATCCAGTTGGAATTCATTGGAATTTACAATCATTTTGTACAACAGCTGTTCTGGCACCATGTGTATAAAGTCTTTAAAACATATTGACCCAATCGCTACTCGTTCGATTGCTGTCATCCCCAGCTGATGAGATCCGCAAGGCTTTTTTGAATCATTACAGTTGAATAATTGATAGTATGTTTTTTTCGTAAAGCTTGATTGGGTAAAGTGTTCAATTGCTCTCGGTATGAGAGGGAAATAGTCCCCAGGTTGAAGTATACCAATCTCTACAGAAATAGTGACAAAGTTTGGATTAGTACTAGAATCATAGTCGCACGGCTCTAATACTTTTGAATGATCATTCCTTAAAAATGGCAAGTTTCTAGTGATTTTACATCTGCCACTGATGATAAATTGCATTTCAGTTATTTCAGAATTCTCGTGCACCACTTGCTCCTGATTGCTGTACAGATGCAGTTGAAAGGAATTAGAATTGATCAGTAGTTGGAGGATTGGCTCATACCCTGCAAAAGTAGTTTCTGACAATGTTTTATAAAGTAGATCCCGCTCTTGTTGGCATTCTAAGCTTGGTAAATACTTGTTAGAAAAACTTACTTTTGTGTAGTCATCTAAATTATAGAGGAAATACCTTTATCGATTTTCAACAGCACAGTCTTTTCGGTAGTCGCAGCAGTATATAATCTTTTGCAGGTTTCAGACAAGAGACATTCACCACCAAATATTTCACCGCTATTTAGCAAATACAGCTGGATCAGTTAAATGTACTCGATATTTGTAATCATATGTGATTACGGTTATTTCTACTTGACCCGACAAAATAATGTAAAAGCAGGTCCCGATTCCACCTTCCTTTACCAACACAGTTTTCTAGTCAACATCAAGCTTACCTTTGCGTAGGTCTCCAGAGCCATGACGTTACAAAAATACAGCCTTTGGTGTTTTGGGTATTTTGAAAATCCAGTCACTTGGGAGTAGAGCAACTTTTGCAACTCCTCCAAATACTCATGGCTTCTTTTATACTGTGGTTCAATTAACAAATGTTTAACTCGAGAAGCCAATTGATTATTTGAGATCAATTCCACAATACTTGGAACAGTAACCAGTTCACTATCTTTATGTGGCAATGCAAAAACTCTTTCGCTCGATTGCTTGGCAATAATTTTGCATGTTTTCACAGCTTTCCTTAATAGCTGATAGAATAGAAATATTTGCATCCATTTTCTTTTTGAAATATTGGATAAAAGCTGATCTTCCGATATTCGGCATAGATATTGCGCTCGCTTGACTGGTCCACTAAAATCATCACCGATTTTTGGGAATTTAATGTTTGGTAACTTTTGAATTGATTTACAAGGTATACAAGATAGTTTCACTGTTGACACCGCTGCTAGGTTCCGCACAGTCTTATCAACATTTTCCATAGTGCCACTTGCCTTGGTATTAATCCCCCTGTCGCGTTTTATACAAGGCAAATTTAGTTTTGACTCTGATATAGTATGGTGCTCTGGTTTTACTTTTTGTTTACATCTGTCAATAACATCGATTGACAGGTGTTTAGACTTTTTAATCATTTTTGCTTTTTTAGCATTCAAACTACGATATTGAGTTGCAAATTGATCCAGCTGCTCTAATTGCGTCTCTATATTCGTTGGGCTTCTTCGCGTTGGGCCAATACTACTAGCGCTTCCTTTTGCACCTCCTACGTTACATTTAATCGGGGTTTCACAGTAAACTGTATCTTGCGAACCAAACTCAGTGTTTGTTGTAATTTTAATATTTGCAATATCCACCAACTTTCTCGCTGGTTTTGTATTTCTTGGCGGGCTGGATTCCGCCGTAGTTCCAGGTATGTATGCTTTCATTAATAAATGAGGATAAAGATATAAGCTACAATATCCTCCAAATTAAAATTTAAAAGTGGAGTGGAAACAATGACCAAAGAAATAATGGGGTGCGAACTTTGCCAAATCGGGCTGATATGTTCAATTTGTGTGGAATAAAGAATTTGAAATCAAAAGGAATTCAAAAATCTTTTATTATTGCAAAATGGGAATTTCTGTAAGTTGAAAATGATTTTTACCAGATGTTTATATTTTCAGAAATATTGACTTTTCAACGTTGGACATTTTTCGATCTCTTTTTACTTGCTCATCGCCAAATGCAGACAATATAGCGCCTTTCTGCCGGTTATTTCTCTTGTCCGTCAAAAACTCCAAATCATCGGGAAGGACCGGCGATAGAAATCTAATATAATCTTTTTCAGGATTCTTTTGAGAAACAGGAACCTGATCTTGAGGAAATGTGACAGTTTCTTGTCTTTGGTGATTGGTTGACAGGTAGTCATGAAGGAAAATAAGTCGATTTGCTCTATCTGGGTTTTCAAAGTACTAAATGAATTATTAGTTACTTTATCCCTAATCTTGCTGATCTTCTCTGCAGAATCAATAAAAGTTTTTGGTTTGTAGAGGTTATCTGCAATCTTTTCCAGTTTATCCTGATACTCTATGCCATAGCTTAGATATACTTTTTCTTTGAAAGGGATAAATGGCGGATGAGGAACCTTGTTAATCCAATTTTACTGCTTGGACTTTAAGTACATGTTCGTTTGGTTCGCAATCTTCGGGGAATGGATTTAATCTTGGGAAAAGGGAATATTGAATTAATTCTTCGGCACTGTAATCTTCATCATATAGCTTTATGTTTAATAATTTCGTACCTGTGGGGAAACCCCGTATCCTAGTGCTCCATAATTGAATGTAATCTCTAATCCAATTTGCCCTACAATTGTCTTTTGTCCATTGATGGCGTATTCAGCTGATGAAGGTGACCCCTTGTTAAACATATATACTCTAATGATATCGTGTACATGAAATAGTGTTCCTCCAATCCAGTACTCTGTATTATTGGGTCCAATTCCAATCACATCTACTCTGACTAAATTGAAGGGATGAGTCCTTAACGCTACAACCTATATTACTATGAAATAACGTTTAATGGGAAATGTTTCACTTGGTTGAATTGGGCAGATCCATCAGTATTCCTTACAATTGTCGTTCTGGCAGTCCAATTTCTGACAATAATTGAACAATATATGGAATGATAGGCTATCGTTTGCGTTGCTAGATTGACTAGGTTAATATTGTTAACCTTTGGCCAAAGAAAGATCTTTTATTTTCATACCAAGAACTCCTTGTACTGATTTCTTTTCCAACATTTCCAAATTTCGCTGAATGCTAAGGTTTCGCTCTGCGAATACATGCGAATCTTCCTCTTCTATAATTTTGACTTGTTCTTTTGCAGCTGGTAATAAAGAATCCCATAGATTGCTCTTCCTTCTCATTGTTTACGCGAAAATGTTTTTTATTTTATTCCAGTTTAACAGGTAAAGGGAATGGATCCTTGTTGGAAAGCACTACCGTCTTTTTTTCAAAGGATACATATCCTTTCATTAGCCCCATGTCAATCAAGTTTACAATGTAGCAAAATACTTCATCCTCATCTACTGGCCGTTCCATTGCAGTGCTAATTCCATGAGAAAGAGCATCAACGGTTAATCGATTGGATTTATCCATAATTAACCAAATCTTTCGGAATAGCTGCCTAACTACCAACAATCGACAACGCTCCACAACAAGAAATACGTTCAGATCGACGAGTTTCTTTAAAGATTTTTTAAGCAAACTGTCAAATTCTTTTAAATTTCCAGCTTTGATGGCACTAATGAATGGAATGTAAATCTCCAATTCACTAGGAAGGTCAAATTTTGGAAATGAACCAAGCAGAACTTGTATGGGTATTAGGTACTGCAAAATCCTTGTGATATTCGCGTCTTTAATTTTTGGACAAGCAAATGAGAGGTGTAAAGAATATCTAGTATTAATACATGATACTTTAAGTCAATTGCTGACAAGGAATATTTTTCATCGTAAAAGGCCAATATTCCAGTGTAATATTTGAACGTAGCTTGATCACTCTTTGGATATTTCTCCAGCGGAGGTAAATCAGCAGCCCCGAGGGATTTAATGATATTTGCACACAAGTTGATTGAAGAAATTTTAAAGTACGTTTTGAACAGCAGATTCACAATGTAATACACGCCCCACTTTCTTGAATCTTCCAAGCTCGAAAATCGGTCCGTTGCGCATATACTGAATGCTTTGTTCATTGTTCGGGTGTGTTCTTCCATTACATTCGCTCCTTTCAGTTCCGCTCTCCAGCTAGAGTCATACAACTCTCTATTAACAGTGTATATAGCGGGTAAGCACCATCTTGTCATTGATATTACAATTGCGTGTAGATTGATTGCGACAGCGTTTTGTAAAGTAGCAATGGTTTTAAAATCTTCATCCAAATTGCATATTACTTGAAGATGATGGTATATCACATCGTTCCATGGTCCCGGGATTCTTATTCCAACATATCGCTGTAGATTATCAATCTGAATTAGCAAATTCTACTTTTTTTATGATCGGTGGTAACTTGATTGCCTTGTTGGAATCATTGATTGAGAGCAGCGATCCTAGCTCCTCTCCGTTTTCATTCGCTATTGCGTCCTTTACTTTTTGCAGAAAGCCGTCCAGTTTGTTTGCCATATATCAAGATTTAGAAAATATTTTCTCAAACAGGATTGATGAATAGTGTCTAGGGACTTTATTTTCTTGGAATTCATAGTAATATTGAATCGCATCTACGTATTGGTCACTGCCTTCTAATCTGCCAGCCTTAGGCACTCTTCCGATAATCTTGAATCCAAAGCTTTCCCACACCCTCACTGAGCCGGTGTTGTTTTCAAACACCAAATTAAACATGGAGGCTTTGTATCCTAAGGCCGGAGCAATCTGTAAGAATGCTCTGCACATTACTTTAGCTACACCTAAACCTCTTGCTGCTGGCTCTACGATAAAGCCCCCATTACAGATATGGGAACACCTTCCAGGAAAGTTTGGCTTTACGTAGAAAGCACCTAGTACTTTATCCCCTCTTACGCAAACGAATCCCGGCGAGAAATACTGAATGAATTGATCTCTATCTAGCTCTTGTTCAAATGGATAAGTCTTCCCTTCTCTGATGATTAAATTAAGCAGCGCATGCAGCTGATCAATATGCCCAGGCTGTAATTTGATTATTTCAACGGGGTCGTTGTTCTTTAGAGCATCTTTAAGTGGAAAGAGGTGATCAATTGAATTTAGTTGCTGGTGGATTTTTCCATATGCAGACGACATTTTTTGGGAAAAATAAAGAGGCGAATACTAGAACACTAGCGAAATTGAAAATAGCATAGCAAGCACTACTGTTGAAATTGGGCCATGAAGAATATTTTACCGCACCAGACGCGTCCTGTTCGTTTATTAGATCCAAAAGACAGCCATTGGTCTCTACCCGTAGCTAAAATGCACTAGCTCGTAATTCTAAAGCGATAGTACCGCTCCGCTCATTAATTCCGTTCCATTGCTTCAAAGGAACGAAAGTGGCGCATGAGTGCCAAAGTTCTCAACAAACAAATCTTCAAACTAAAATCTTGATGCAAGTTGACCCGTCAACACTTTCGGAACAAGACAGACTGTTCTATGAGAAATATGGAAGATTACCCCCACCAAAGAAGCCTCTAGGCCAGCGTATAAAAGTACTGTTTACTAATATAGGTAGCATTAATCTAATTGTAGGGAGGAGATCGAAAATACTTTGATTCCGGCGATTATGCAATGTCAAAAGCTGGAAAGAGCGACCCAGAAAACGTCGGTAAGAGAATGATTAATCTAGGTTCACAACATCCAAGTCCAGAGAGGATTCCTCATTCTATCCCACAGACTATGAAGAAGGGTGAAATGACTCACTCTCCTGTTAAAGAGAGTGGATTAACACATGAACAAGCAGTCAAAGAAAGTGTTTAAAATATAATTAATGGAAATTAATAATCACTGATTTTGCATTGCGGAAATTCTACGCGTATAATTATTAGTGTACAAATAGATCGGTTGATTAAAGACCATTAGGCCGCTATATGCCTACTTTGGGGTGATGTCACCGAATGAGGTTTTCCCATTACTATGCTCAACAACAGGGTACAAGTTCACACTCCGGAAGAATACATTGCAATAATCTCAATCATCATATCTTCTTTATTCAGCGTGTATTCTATCGGCGACATTTACGTCCATGGAAAAATAACGGTGTTTGCGAACCAGCTGATGACTTTCCAGTTGATAAATATCATCATGCTGTTTGCAGAGTTTTACAATAATTATTTTTATAGCAACTTTGTAGCAGGAATTATAGTTGCGTTTCTGGAGCCAACGCTGATTTACGGTGTTGCATTAACGAACATTAGGATTCTAAAGTTGTATCAAAAGGTAGATCCGGATATTACAGATCAGCTATTGAAAGTAGCCAACTGGCTGTTTTCCATTCTGTATGCGCTTCCAATTATCTTTCTGATTATTGCGTATAGCCTAAACATAAACACGCTTTTGAAAGCTGGAAGCTATGCCATTCTCGCTTTTTCAGTGATTGTAGTGATATATAATACCGCCCAAGGTATTTACTTGATTTCATTTGTATATAACAAGAACACGTCTAGGGAGAAAGCCAAATTAGTTACCGAATTCAGGAAGGCTACTTTTATCATTGTATTTATGATCATGCTTGATACTGCCGGAATAATTTGCTTTTCAATACCACAATTTATAGAGACGGATAAGAACACCGGTTATTTGGCAGTTATAATAGCAACCAGTCTTACTGGTATACATTATTCATCCATGCAAGTGATGTTTAAACAGATTTCAGAACTCAGTTCGCAAGCACAATCAAAGCCGCCGAGTGCGTTTTCCAATTGGATAGGGCAGCTGTGGAAAAGTAAAATTACAGAGGAAGAGCAGGTAGATGATGAGTTTTCACAATTTCAGAGTATAGCGAATGGTGCATTGTAATTATCGCAAATAAACTAGATATAACACGTCATCCCTCACATTTTTACTTTTTCTCAAATGTCTAATATTATCATTTTGACTAGTAGCGCTCTCGGATACATATGTGTACTAATATTCTTATTTTCGTACCTATTCAGCGTGTACTTGATTACCAGGATTTGTACAGCAGAAAAGATGACAGCACTTAGCGTACAGCTGCTATTTTTTCAGATAATCAGCATTGCACTATTATTCTTCATCATGCATGAGTATATTATTGCGTATTATCTACAAGTTAGTTGTGTTGTTCAGATTTTCGAAGCGACAATGTTGTTGGGTGTAGCTATTGTAAATTTATGGGTTCTCAAATTTTACCGGTCAGACATCAAAGAAAAATATGGATTACTGGTAAAAATAGGAGTCGGATATCTGCTTAGCTTGTATATCTGCAATATTGCCATCGTGATAGTGGTTACAATTAAACCAGACGACTACCTGAGTAGTGTTAATGCAGTAGTAGTACTAATCCTTGCAGTTTCCGTCGGAATGTATAATATATCTCAAGGATTATATCTAATAAGTCTCAAAACAAAGACCAACTCCACAGAGCGCCTTCAAACTTCATCAGCGTATAGAAACGCCAAACTACTGATAGTAATAATGCTAATTATGGATTTATCAGCGGCGACATGCTATATAATAAGCAGCTTCACTTTGTTAGAACAATCATCCACACAACTTTTGAATATGATTCCAACTGGGCTGACATGTATTCACTTTTCTATAATACAAGTGATGTACAGGCAAATCAATGAAATACAAACAGCCAAAATAAACCAAAAGAACAAAGATGCAGGAAATTCCGGAACATTGGTTGGTTGGGTGGTCAATATCTTGAAGAAGAAAACCATACAGGAAGAAGATGAGTTTGAAGATAATTTTTCACAGTTTCAAAGCTTTGCACCAGGTACTAATTTGCAATAAACTCCATGTAATTCCCCAAGCTAATGTATTCAGCCAAGCATCAGTTATGTGAGCTCTTGGATCTTATTCTGATGCTATCGGAATTTCCATTGTGCTGATTACCTACTTGACGTCATTGAAAATCTACTGCTTTGCCTCACTAATGCTCCACAACAGGATTCAGGTACATACTCCTTTAGATTACACTGCAGCAGTTTCACTTCTGCTCTCACTTTTCGCGAGTGTGCTGTCAATTGGAGATTTAAACACGTCCAGCAAACGACTAATCTTCAGCAACCAACTAATATTCTTTCAAATCATCAACATACTTTTGCTATTCTATACGTTTTACTATTATTACTATTCATCATCATATTTAGTTGTAAGGACGATAGATTTGCTGGCAGACACTTTGATATATGGTGTGGCTATTACCAACCTTCGCATTCTGAAAATATACCAACAAATATCGCAAGATATTACTGAAAGAAAGCTCTGCATTATCGGAATAATGTTTACCGTATTGTTCACTGGATCACTGATAGTCTCCATTATTCAAATGTTTGGAAACAACGCACTAATGTCTGCGGCACAGATTATATCAGTTATAACTCTATCAATGTTTACCATTGCATATAGTACTGCTCAAGGAATATACTTGATTTGGCTAGTTTCAAGCTCTACTGGAGTCAAAGACTCTCCCAGGACAGCCTTTCGACACGCCAATATCCTAATACTGTCAATGATATTTATGGATATCTTTGGACTGCTACTATACATCATCCAAAATTATGTTCACTTAACCACTGCTGGATTCTGTGATTTAGGGATAATCGCCACTGCAATAATCGGGATACACTATTCCACTATACAATACATGTTTAAAATATTGAATAATTCGCCAGATAGTAAAAGTGATCCAAAGAGCCCAAGCAGAATCTCCAAACTCATTGGCAAGTTGTGGAGGAAAAAGATATTGACAGAACAGGAAGTTGATGACCAGTATTCTCAAAGTGTTCCTGGTAGCCCTACTTGAACAATAAAATAACAGGGTTTGACATACAGTGTATCTTTTTTGAGGGTTAATTGATGTTTAGATTGCAGCTCTTTTATGAGTATGAGCTTACATCTAGAGACTCTATATAAAACCATATCCAAACATTCAAATGTTTTTACTGTGGGCTCTTTAATCGGATACCTTTGAGTCCTTAAACCCTCGTTCAATGAAACCAGTGCCGCATGAATGAGCATACATACAAAACTAGAGCAATCTACACTTGTATTGAAATATCGCGATGGCTTCTGCAAGAAGTGCAGTCGCAACATGATCTAGCAACAATTCTGTTAGCGGTTATTTTATCAAGGAAAGAAATGAAAAATGAACAATTCGCAGCTGTGTACTTACGACTGTTGGAATTTGCATTGTCTATACAACCTTTTTGACGTCATTTCAAGTTTTGAAATTTCGTCTCAATAATGCTACAGAACTATATCCAGGTGCATTCTCCTTTAGATTACATTGCAGTGATTTCAATCCTAATATCATTTTTAGCCAGTGTATGGTCAATTGGAGATATGAACACGTCAAGCAAACGACTTGTATTCAGTAATCAATTATTGCTATTTCAGATAATCAACATACTACTACTATTCTACACATTTTACTTTTATTATTACTCAGCTTCATTTGTTGTTTTAAGGACAATTGATATCCTGGGTGATACTCTAATCTATGGAGTAGCGATTACCAATCTTCGCATACTAAAATTATATCAACAAGTATCGCAAGATATTACTGATAGAAAAATCCAAATTATCGGAGTTGTCTTCACTTTGTTGTATGTTGGAGCAGTAGCTGCCTCGATAATCCAACTAATATCAAACAACACAGTAGTATCCGCGGTACAGTTAATTGCAGTTATAGTACTATCGATATTTACCATCGTATACAATACAGCACAAGGAATCTACCTGATTTGGCTGGTTTCAAGCCCTACACACCGCAAAGACTCTCCAAGAATCGCACTGCGAAGAGCAAACATTCTCATTATATCAATGATGTTTATGGATTTCCTCGCACTAATGCTTTATATAGTCCAAAACTACTTTTCACTTAGCCAAACAGAATTATCGGATTTAGGAATTATCGCGACTTCAATAATCGGGATACACTATTCCAATTTACAGTACATGTTTAAAATCCTGAATAAAAGTGGAAATGGTAAAACGAGTGATCAAAAGAGTCCAAACAAAGTTTCACAGTTCATTAGCAAATTGTGGCAGAAAAAGGAGGAAGAAGACGACGAACTGGAAGACCAATTTTCTCAATTCCAAAGTGTTGCCGGAAGTCCTAATTGAAATGATCCATAAAAATAAAAAATTGTACGAAATTTCTTTATGGATCACACAAGATTTAATAGGAGCAATTGAAACTTTGGCTTGTATGTAATCACTTTCTGTATCTACTGACGCAAGAAAAATACACGATTGTGGACATCTTTTGAATGTGGAAATTACTTGGGAATGTGGATAAGGTCTTCATAATCAACACTGAACATTGGACCGGCTAAGTTTGTGTCAACATTGCAAAAATGACATTTGAATATCCCTAAATTTACAAAGCGCGAGTTTGGCCCCAGGTTATGAAAGGTATAAATGATTGACTGGATAGGGATTGCAATGGAGATACTGCAGACAACTGATAACTACCAGCAAGCAATGCTGTACTCTCAAATCGGGATATCTCTATCTGACGTGCATCTTTCTTTGATGCAACTCATGGCAAGACAAGTATTTACTTTACTCACATCTGGCTCTGAGGCTGCATCACTAGGTATCGATGATTATTCCGCTTCATTGGAAATCAAATAATAATAAATATCATTGTTCTAATTTGTTTGCGTCACAACAGAATGGGAGCTTCGCAACTCGGCCTGGGGAGTCCCATAGAAATCCTTGCGTTCCTAATAATAACAGGCTCATTTATAATTAGCACTGTAATGATTGCAAGCATTTTAATGAACACCAAAAAGCAAATATTTACATGGCAGATGACTGTATTTCAAATACTAAACCTCCTCCAGTGTATAAATATGATTTATTGCAATTATTACAAGTACAGTATCACCCTCAATAAAATTGTTGATGTACTAGTCGTTACAATGCTGCTCGGCATTCTAGTAACTGGGCTGCGAATATTGAAAATATACAAGTACATCAATCCCAATATTTCAGACTCTTGGATTAGAATTGCAAATATATCGGCAATGTGCTTTTATTTGGTGGTCGTGGTGCTGTGTATATTGAATGCGATCTTTGTTCCTTACCTTCCACAGCCTTACAAGCTGGTTAAGGCATACATCATGATGGTCTGGACAGTAGTAATTGTCATTTACGATAATGTGCAGTCTATATATTTACTAAACCTGGCATATGGAAAGAACACTTATAACGTTAAAGAACGTGTAATCTTGGAATTCAGAAAAGCAACAGTTGTAATCCTGTTAATAATGGCTGTAGATTGGATTGGCGTTGCATTTGAAGGCATCCTTATAATGGAATCAGACCCCTACAAAATAATGCTCTACACCCAAATCGCAATTGGACTTTCTGGATTCCATTACTCTGGAATGCAGATGCTCATCAAACAGCTGTGTATCCTTACATTTTCTGGCCTCACGCCTGCTAAAATTCAGGAATCTACCTTTCAAGCTACAGATATTAGCCTATAAGTCGTCGCTAGCCAATGCTATCTGACGTCAACCATCAAAAATCCTCTTCCCATCTAGTAAAAATGGATACTGGTCCAGATGTTTTACTCTACATAGAAATAGTTATCATTGGCATTGGGGTTGTTGTTTGTTTGCGGTTGTGTTCGCAAATATTCTTTAGGTCGGATAGCTTCAAAAATCGTTCAATAGAAATTTCATACTTGTTTGTATCACTCGTATTACTAATGCTTAAAGTTTATCAGATAATACTCTCTGGAAATATTCCCCTTGTGAAAATACTCGTATTTATCCTACATTGTGCTGTAATTTTAGGAATACTGGTACTGAATACCATGGTATGCGAAAAGCTGCGTAAATTTGACAGTTCAATTAACGTGGCAAGAATCAAAGTCGTTCGAGTAGTGTTTTACATTACCTTTGGAATGGGAATGCTCCCAGCAGTAGCGGACATTTATTACGTATTGAACTCCCTCAATAGAAGCTACTTGCCGAACGTAAAAATCTGCTGATTGTAGTATTTCTATTATGCAGTAATTATTTGGGAGCTGTTGGTCAATTCTTTTGAAGTGGTGGAATACTCAATATTGTATTTGAAAGGAGCAAAAAATAATAGTATAGGGTATGCAGTACTGCAAAAGGATTTATCAAAGTGCATCTGGGTATTTCTATTGTCTCTAGTACTAGCCTGGGGCGGCTTGGGACTGCAGACTTTGCCCTACCAAGAATTATCAAACTGTGTTGTTGGATTTAACTGTATACGACTAGGACTAATTGTTCATATGAAGAACATAATTCACCGAATAGTATTAAAGGTATTCAAGCCAAAGAAAATGCCTCTGGTCTTTTCCGCTCGCTCCTTCCTGCCTAACAGCTTGGGCTGTAGTCCCTCCAGACCATCGTACGCTGAAAGCTCAAAAGCATCCTGTCATGAAGCGCAAGAAGCAGGAAGGAAATCAGCTGATGATCAATCCAAAATTCCCAAAGATGTTTTTAGTCGATCAGTGCGGCCTTCTCATGCAAAACTGGATGCCCAAGTTTTGAAAGAAGGGGAAGAAATTGCTGATGATCCTTCCAAGAAACCCACTCTGAAATTAGACAAAAATGCCAACTTGAAAAGATCCCACTCAGAGAAATATAGAACCAGGAGAGAGGATGTAGTAATTAAGCAGTTTTCTCCCGACGAACACCGAGCGAGTTCTCGGATGCAGAATGAAGTTGGTGACAAAAGAAAATCAATTCAATATTAAAAGTGCGACGGCTTTCCTCAGTTGCATGATCAGACACCAACCAAATAATCCACCATGTATTTGATTTCAACCTCAGTGAGTGATAATTAGATTAATATACTGATTGTTGATACATTGCTTTCAATACCGTATCTTTTTTATTTGACGTCAGCAGATTTATCAAAATCTAAACCAAATGGATATGCTAGATATTGCTCTGTATTACGCGCAGATAATACTGCTTGGAGCTATAGCCTTGGTCGTAGGATACGGAATATATACCTTTCACAAAGAGAAACTCCAGTTCACGTTCTTGCGAATATCTGTCCTCGTTCTAGTAATCTGCAAACTATTGCAACTGATATTAAACATCTCTACACCAATATATACCATTACCGTAATGATTCTACACTGCACTGTGGGAATGGGTATTTTTGCCATCAACACTATAATTCTACAGGATTTTACAATATTTGACAGGAGAATTACTGTAGGCAAAATCAGTACTTTTAGAATGTTTAGCTACGTTATATATGGCTTAAGCATCATCCCATTCTTTATTGGGATTTTGAATGCAGCCGCGTCGATCAGTAAACAGTGGGTTCAAATGGTAATAGCAGGCTAATGTAGTACTTGACATATTACCCGGTTTGCTGGTTTTTAGTTGTAGACTTTTTTGAAGCTGTTCAGTTCCTGTACCGCTATGTAACACTACAGCAGCCATTTGAGAAAGATCTGAAGCCTTTAAAGAGGAGCATATCTCCAAAAGGTCGCATCAGAGGATTGATTTTAGTTTTGGCTTGGATATCCCTGGTACTGTTATGCTTTCGACAGGACGGATTTTCAGTCATTCTGGATTGTACGAGACTTGCGGCTCTCTTGGAACTAAAGCGGGCTGTCACCAAAATAATGAAGAAGCACTATGCTCGCAAAATGGAAGGCATGCACTCTGAAAAATCGTACTTGCCACAGTCAATGGCATCGCAAAGGTCGTCCAAGCCTAGATCGCTCATTCGGTCATTGAGAGAACCTAGCATTGGTGTAGAGCAGGGTGTAAACTTGGTTCGAGAGCCAAGCGCTCTTTCTAGAAGAGACCTTCATCGTGCTCACTCCAAAAAGGATTTGAGTAGGGTAAATTCCATCTCTCGAAATGGCAAAATTGTCAAAGAGGACAACCCACCAGTCATAAATCCGATTGAGCAGTCTCCAGCCAATATCCAAACTTCAAATACTAGCGAAATGTTGACCATACCCGAAAAGGCACTTGACGAGCAAGATGATCATTCACATACCCCAAGCGAAGCTATACCTCTACCTGCTCTCCCAGAGACTAAAATAACTGTGGAAGACTTTCAACCACCAAATGTTTGTTGTGATTCGGGTCAAACTCTGCAAAGTAAAAGTAGCGACCAAGTTAAAGCCGAATAAAAATGAAATTCTACTTTATTCTTCTTGGCATCCACCAACAATCCAATAATAAGTATCTAATAAATCATTAACTGAGGATTCAATGCTAAATTGCATTCCAATTCGTCTGGATAACTGTCTATTACTGCTGTTTTTGTAAATATCCCGAATGATTTGGCAAAATTGTTCAGTGTTGCCCACATCAAACATCCAGTTATCAATCATTTTGTAAACAGTGGTGAACGCACCAGACCTCACTACACACGATGGAGTACCACAAGCCATGGCTTCAGCTACAGTAAATCCAAACGTTTCTGATCCAGAAGCACTGACAAAAATGTCAGATTGGGCATAGTAACTTGCAACTATTTTTTCATTGCGGATCATTCCAGTGAAAATGACTCTATATCTTCCATTTATCTATGTCAATTCCAACTTACTGGAGATTCTCCTGTATAGACGTATTCCTTTCCAACTACACGCTCGGATAGCTGCTCGAGATCTTTTCTGATTGGCCCGTCGCCAACAATTACAAGAGTGGCAGTATCCAATTCCGCTAATGATTCAATGAGAAAGTCTATTGATTTTTCAACTGCCAAACGCCCACAGTAAATCAATACTGGTCCTTCAGTTGACATTGATTTCAAATCCAAAACATCTCCCTGATAATTTTTAGCATCTGGATGGAATATTCTAGTATCTAATCCTGATTTCAATATATGCACTCTGTGCGAATAGTCAAATACATATGAGTCTGCAGTTTTAGAAGGAATCCCAACGCAGTCGGCAAAGAAACTGAGAGGCAAATAGTAAGCAAGCGGGAATAGGATATCTGTAATCAAGTTGAACAGTTTTCTAAACAAAATCTTTCCAAAATATAAATCGCGATAGTATTCAAGATAAACATGGTAAGAGACATAAATTTTGACGCCTCTCAACCACATTAGAGGCAACAGCGGTAGAAATGATAGACACAGCGGTGCGACAATGTGAGCTATATCGTATTCTACTGGCTTCATAAAGTTTAGCAAGTCGTAAACAAGTGAAAACGGAGGCAAGATAAAAGTTCTTGTTAAAATGAGGGTACCTTTGATGATTGTAGAACGGATTTGCTAATGAAGGCACTACTACATCACAATCCGTTCCTTTGCAAGAGAATACCGTAACTTGGTGACCTTGGTCCTTGTATCCTTGAATCCAGTTTTTACATCGATTAGCGATTCCGGAAACGTATGGCGGTAAATATTCAGTTGCGAACAGGATCCTCAAAGGCTTTTTTTCTTGCATAAAGGACATTTTTTTACTGAAATTTTGAATTTATAAGAGCTTGATACTGTTTTGAACGTGGACATTTGATTGGTCGAAATAACGGTCACACACAGAACTAAAACAAAACGTGCAATGTAGCAGACAGCAGATCTGCCCAAGCGGATCTCCTTAGGACTCAAGATACATCAAGTTTTACTAGAGCGGATCAGATTTTTGGGAAATGCAGAGCTTTGCATAATTTTAATGAACATTTTTTCTTGTATTGTTGAAATTTAGACTTGTCCAGATGAATTGCCAACCATCTCCAAAAGTTTCGCCGACGTTGAAATGTCGCAACTGCGGACTGGATTTGTATTTCTGTGATATATGCGACAGCGTATCCCACAAGGACGATTTGAATTGCGTACAGTGCGGAATGAAAGTAACTCACTACTAATTTAGATTGATATCGTAATAATACACTAACGATAGGTATGCGACTCTAATATTAGGCTTCCCGTCATCATTCGCCGTTGGAATTGCTGATGATTTACAAAAAGTATTTTGTGGATTATAAACAACGAATATTACAAGAATTCATGGAACTAAAGCTGTACCTGTCCAATACACCAATCAAATCCGCTATTTTAACGGAATTGGCAACGATTGGATTGAAATCAGTAAAGCATAAAAAGAAGCAACCAGTGATTGATTTTGATTCCTGGAAGACTTATATTCTGCTGGTTGATATCCTCCATTTAATTTACGATAGAAAGGAGCATTACAATTACACCAGAATGTATAGTAATAGGATAATCGGCGAATTTAAAGAGCAATCATCCCAGCAAATATCGGATCTCAAAAAGATCTTTGACTCTTGTCCATTACTGAGGCATATGAAACCGCTGCTTCAATCAGAGTATCAAGAAATCTCAAGCACTATTCTTAACAAGGCTGATGATTCACAAAGCAATCTGCTGCCTACAGATTCAAACACTGACCTTCTAACGGAGACTAATCAAGTTCAGCTCAAGAAACTCAATATAAACAAGTATTTCATACCAAATCAAAAGCAGTATCCGAAAACCCAGAGGTTCTTGAATTCTATAAACAAAAAGAGAACAGAGAAATACAATCAAAAACGTGAAATGATTAAAATGCAGTTATCCCAAATCAACAATCTCGGATTTGTTTTGTAAATACTTGCTAACTCAGTAAAAGCGACTATCTTAGAAGTGACCAAGAGTATAAAGAGTACAATTCAATGGCAGAGCTAAAGGAATTGTACTGTAGAGGTTACGAACTAATAAAAGAATCTTACTAACCAAAGCAATTCGCGGATTTAGATTATTTGTCCGTTTGTTCTTCTGTACGTGTTTATACGGTATCCCCATATGCTGGATGGCCAGTATGGCACAGATAAACAAAAAATTCAGAATTATTCAACACAATCTCAATATTATAAACAAAATCACGTGACTAGTTTAAATTGGACAAGAAAAAGCAGAAAAAGTTAATGACTGTAAGAGAGCCGCTACGAGACTCTACCATTCTAGGCTACGCAAAGCGCAAGCTGGACAACACCCTCGATCCGAAATACAACTTGCCAGTAGACACTGAATTCAATAGAGCCTTTTCTTGGTTTGCAAACAAGGATGTACCTTCTGTACTACAGCCATTACTCCAACAATATGTAAAATGGACGCAAACCTTTCTAGTCGATCCTAGAGATACTATTTTCATTTCACACATAATATTTTCATTTGCAGTAGTGGTTCCTTCGACTTTCCTTCTGCTCTACAGGTTCAACTGGGTTCATGCCATTTTACACACTGTAATGATGGTAGTTACTATTCCACCGTTTATTTTGATGTTGCACTGTGTATCTCACAAGAAGACCTCAAAGAACGGAGTTGCGGACTTTCTCATTCACTACATTCTTTGTCCATTCTATGGGCAAACCTGGAGTACTTTTTACTACCACCATGTAAAACATCACCATATTGAAGACAATGGTCCTGAAGATCTCTCCTCTACTATCTGGTACGACAGAGATAATTGGATGCACTTTGCTATTTATTACTTTAGATTCTACTTTTTGATTGGCATGGAATTGCCGGTTTACTTTTACAAGAAGGGCAAGTTGAACTGGGGGATTAACGTGTTTGTAGGGGAATATTTGACCATCATGTTCATTTCGTCCTTCTTTTTTGTTTTCGATCCACGATCTGTAATATTTGCTTGGTTTGTCCCACTCAACTTTTCAAGGTAAGTTTATTATAATATAGAATTGGAATGATGACTGGAAACTGGACTCAACATGCATTCTTGGCTCAAGATGATGCTACTAACGACCACAAGACTGCTTTAACTGTCGTTGAATCTGTTTACAATGCAACCGCGTTTAACGATGGATATCACACTTCCCATCATCTCAACTCTATCAGACATTGGCAAGACCACCCAGAACATTTCTTCCAAAATATTGAAAAATACAAGTCTGAAAAGGTTGTCATTTTCAGAGATTGTGACTACTGGCTAATTTGGTGCCATTTGATGGTCAAGGACTACAAATGGCTTGCTAACCACTATGTTGACTTGACCGGGAAGATGACTATGGATGACAAAATCACTTTTCTCCGAAACAGAGCGAGAAGATTGACTAGAGAAGAAATTGCCAAGTGTTATCCAAATTACTATTCCTAATAAATGATTGAAATTTATCTCCATGATGTCTAAAGACACTCAAATTTTCACAAGAGCAGCTTGAAATAGTACCGACTACCCATTACTAGGGACAGTGCACTAGTCCCTCCAGCAACGTGACTACCTGCTGAAGGCCCATTGGAACCTCAGCCAAGTATTATAGTAGTTGGACAAGGGAAACTAGTAATTCGCGTGGAATATGAAAAAATGTACTTTTTATGGTTTCTCTCAACTGTCAATACGCAAGTGGTAATTCCAGAGAGATATAGAATATAAAAAGCTTCAAAATAGCTTTGACTCAACCCGAAGGGAATCAAATACTATAGTGATTATTACTCTGTGATGCGTTGGCGAGGAATATACACAACAGGGTAAAGGGAAATCCAATACCTATGCTCCATTGCCAAACTTGCGAAGTAAATCTATGCACCAACAAAGAAAAAAAGAAAAAAAATAGAATTTATACTACCGACGCCACGCCAAGCCACCTTCGATTTGAATCCATTTCAGAGTTTACAAAAATGGGTGGAGGAGACTTGAACTTGAAGAAATCATGGCATCCAAATACATACAAGAACCAGGAAATTGTGTGGAAACGAGAGCAGGAAGTCGAAAAAGAAAAGAGGAAATTGGAGCAACTCCGAAAAGAAATACAGGAAGAACGTGATAGGGATGAGCTTTTGGGGTTACATGATACCAGTAAAGGAAGACAGAAGAATATACGTTTGGAGTGGATGTATGCTTCCGGTCCTTCGCAACAAAATGACTATGTTGATCAAGAAAAGGAAGCGTTCCTTTTGGGAAAGAAACGAATTGATAAAGTTGACCAACCAACTACTACACATGTAAATTATTACTAATGATAGGTAACTGATAAGCCAGTGGGTAATTCCGTGTATGGTCTGCTTGCCAACACTCAGCGCGATTTCCAAAACAAAGTCAGGGACGATCCGTTGTTGGAATTCAGAAGACAGGAACAGTTGACTTTGGAAGCAATGTTGAAAAATCCATTGCGATTAAAAGAATTACAGAAAAGGAAAGAAAAGGAAGAACGTAAACGCTTAAAGAAGGAAAAGAAAAAGAGCAAGCATGATTCTCCGGATGAAAGATCTGATCGAAAAAGAGACCGCTCTTACACTCCAGAAAGAAGAAGAGATCGTTCCTACTCTCCAGAACGAAAAAGAGATCGCTCTTACACTCCAGAAAGAAGAGACAGATCTCGAACCCCTGAAAGAAAACGTAGAGATCGCTCCAGGTCGCCCTACCAAAAACGCTCTAGAGAAAGGGAATCTTCAAGAAGTCGGCGCTCCACATCTCCAGAGAGAAGGCAAAGAAAACGAGATTACTCTCCCCACCGCTCCAGAGAATTAACTGTAAAATAAACTCTTTTTATTCTAGAGCACGTAATAAAAGAATAGCAATACCGCCACTGCCGGTATTAAATTGTTGTAAGCAGCAAAAGCTCTCAACCACCAAATACCAACTTTGGGCAACCACGTCAAATCATGTTTAGCTCGAAGCTCTTCAACCTACATTAACCAAACGTACTTTTTCATCAAACATTTTTGCCAGATAATTGAAAAAGTATACTAAAAAGGCAATCTCGTTACTTTTTACCAAGTGAAGTGATTTGGTTGATTTCATTATTGGTATTTGGTTTGAGTCTGATTTACGCACTCCGTATTTGATCTTTCTTAGTAACAGTTACCTGCTCTCTGCCCCTGTAAGTCAATACACTTTCGTATCTTTGTGGTTCGTATACACCTGGTTCTATTTCGTTTAGCTCGGTTTCTTCAAGGTGGAACAAATCGCTTGAAGTTTTCTTTAGAATTGGCTGTTCGTATTCCGGAAGTTGCCATAGGTTGCTTAAAATTGCTTTTGTTTTTTCTAATCTGGAAATTGTCTTGTCAATTAGTACTAGTTGATCAGCGGATATTTCTTTTTGGTCAGCAAATAATTGGGAAAGCTTTTCAAAGAATGTTTGGCTAGGTGGTGGTTTAGATTGGTGTTGTGTTTTCTTGTGTTTTAGCCTTTCTAATGTTTCGTGTAGTCTTGATCTTAGTATTGCGGGTAAAATCAGTTCATCTGATTGAGGTGGTTCTTCAAATAGTGGAAGATAATCATACTTTGTGTGTAAAGAAATGATATGCAATCGAGTTTTAGGACCGCTATTTCTGTATTGATAGGTAACATCTCCAGAATGATCCTTGAATGATCCCATTCTTGGTGTCCCAAATGCTCTGGAAGGGGTAGCAGTAACCGCAGTCTTGGCAACAATTCCAGTGGAATAATTGTCAAGTGAAAGTAAAGCAGTCTCCATTGCTTTCAATAAAGTAATCAGATTGTTGTCAGCATAGCAATCAATAATCTTTTCAGTGATTGATAGGAAATCATCGGTCTTTTGCACTGCCGCTGGCACAGTAGTGAGCTTGTTAATAATCGGCTTTTGAGGTCTGGCAGATGAATAGAAATCAAACTTTTGGGATCTAGCTAAAAATAGCTGAAAGATTTTGGTGTAAAACAAGAAATTGTCTTTAACAAAGTTTGACCTGTCATCAACGAATATTACCAGTCATCAGTGTACTTTGAATTTGTAGCTCTCCAAGGAAATGCCCAAGAAATCCAGCAATCAACAATCTACAATTAACTGAATTGTTACTCCTCCAATAGAAACATCATTCGGCCAGTGTAAAAATGCCATGTACAAAAATCTGTAAAATTTGACGGTAAATGATTTGTAACTTTGCACTTTGATAATTTCATATAAATTGTCTTGGTCCAGGGGCATTCGCTGATCATTCATATATCTTAAATCCAAAGAAACTAGATATTTCGATACTATTTGTATACATTCAATTTGGTATGAATTTGGTTTTACATAATTCTAATTTAGTGATGGTTACTGTGATTTTGGAGCAGTTTAGACCAACAGATTCAAAGTCATTTTGACATAATAATTCTTCAATCAACGCTTCAATAAAAAACTGGCTAGATTTCAGAGCAGAATGTGGTGAATCTATAGCTGTGCACCTGAAAATACTAGAGTTGTCCAACTGTATTGGAGCTTGCTTTGGTTGATTCTTTACGGGAGTCTGCATAATTTCTTCATGTTTCTTTGGGATAAAGAATGAAAGGTATTGGCGAAGCAAATCAAAATAGTTTGGATTAAGGATTAACTGGAATTGCGGTTTGATGTTTGAATCCGTGACAGAATCTAGTAAAGTGGAGCATTGGCAAAAGCAAAAGAGATAGTACTCTAGCATATTAAACATGATGCGATTATCCTTGTCCCTAGTTAGTAGATTTCCTTTGTACATTGGAGATAGATTCGTGAGATCCCCAGATAAAAGTATCTTTTTCGTAGATTCCTAAATCAAAATAAGGTACTGGCAATATTTCGGGTGAGATACAGAATGAGAGTGAATTATCATATTGGAAATAAATTAATTTCAAAATAAAGATATTCTGAGGCTTGAAAATATTCACAGGCAAATCCTTGTACTGAGAGTGGAATAATCCTCTTTTCGACTTGATTGAACCAAATAGCGATGCACATAACTCTGGAAGATTCTGAAATAGCGGACGAGAAATTGCAGAGTCGTGGGTAGTAGACAGCCATTGATTTACAAGGTTGATCGTATCCCTGAGCCTTTTCAAGTCTGTTGTAGACGAGTTGTTCAGAGTGGAGTTGACGATCCAATCTGAGAGTAATCTATTCGGGTCCATGAATGTGATTGAGAAAAAAGAAAATATTTCGATATTGTGGATAAAATATAACTGGACTAAAGAAAGAAGGAAATGGGATTTATTAAAAGGGATAGCCATTGAGCATTACATAGTAGCCACCAAGTATTCCGCACCCTGCCCCAAAAGCGATGGCAGCCAACCCTTCAACTGGAGTAGTAGACTGAAAAGTATACAAAAAGGGACACAATACAGTCGCTAGGCCATCCAAGATCAATGCTGCAGCAGTGGCCAAAGAGAGAACTGGAAACACCTGTCGAGATTCCACACTGATTAACTTTAGCACTGGTATTGGACAAAGTCCTAGAACAAGGCTAGCACCGTAGACAGATAGAGCGGGCCACTTGGTAGTTGGTTCAGCAAGCCCAGTGTATTTTACAAACTGTGCAGCAGTAAACCATCCAATAGCGCCAATTACAGTTGATTTGACCAACATTTTATAGACTAAAGATGTATCTGTCAATCAGTCACCTGACTTTTGTAAGAGTCATTGATTATATTTTATTCTTTTACGATGCCTTTCTTGATCAACAAATCTTCCAATTCACCAGACTGATGCATATTAATCATAATATCACATCCCCCAACAAATTCACCGTCAATAAAGACTTGCGGGATAGTTGGCCAGCTAGTAAATTCCTTGATTCCATTACGGAGTTCCTGATCTTGAAGAATGTCGAATGTCTTGTAGTTGTCAACTTTTTGCAATTCCAAGATTTGGACTACTGCTCTGCTGAAGCCGCATTGAGGTTGTTCCTTGTTTCCTTTCATGTAAACAACTACCGGGTTGCTTCTGATGCTCTAATATTAACCAAATGTTACTGATTCGATATCTTTTTTTAATGCGTCTGAAATGCTGCGTCTCAGTAGTAGGTTGAACCCTCTTGTAATTCTGCTCATGATTAAAAAAAATGGAAAACTATAGAAAGTTTCAACTGTAATTATAGAATATCAGTAAACGATACAATTGAATTTACGACATATTGCATTAAACGATACAATTGAATTTACGACATATTGAATTAATTGCGGTAAGCAATACGATAGGTTCATTACACTTTTTATGGGTTTAATTAAAACCAGATAGTAATTCTAATTACTGGTGTAATAGTCCATTCATTTTAGTCAGCAATGATCAGATGTGAGAATGCTTATGGAGAATTGAGATTATATGTCTTGCGATAGAACAATTGAGATTGGAAGCAATTATATATCCATTTAGAATGCTTTGCTGTACTAAAATAACGGTATCCGAATTAATCCCTATGGCTGCCGATACTGTCCAAATTGTCCATTATATTCTTCAATTCCTACAATGTGGTAAAGATGTATTTGCTCTTGTAAACCTTCATTTACTCTGCGCCGAGAGTCGCAATGGGGCCAAAGTAGCACAAAGCAGGGAGTCTTGACCGTGGTAACCCCAAGCCAAAAACGGCGCCCATGAAGGGAAAAGACTCCTTTTCATTTGCATTCAAACAGGTGTTTCCATTCTAGTTCTTGAAAGGCATTGAAATACATTTCGATTTAGCCATCTATCCACTTTAATTGATGCCGTTTTAGGTTGGGCTCACAGGCTGGGACCCGGCCTTTTGTGTCCTCGTACCACTTTGTCGCAACCAAAGGAAGGGAATACGATGAATATTCATATAGAGAAGCAAGCAGATGAATTGAATGATAATACTTTGCTTTTCATTTTAAATCAAGCTCGCCTTGTATTCAACTGGCCTGTTTTAATTTAATTTCAGTGTTTCATCAGAACCCGCATGGCGCCTAAAATAGAAATCGACACCACATTCGAGGCCTCGTTCATATTTAAAGACGAAAAGCGCTTTTCACCTTCATCCATAATAGACAGAAATGAAATTCACTCAATTGGCTTTCCTTGCTTCACTTGCTCTTGCAGCAAAGAGAATTAACGTCCGTGATGTTGGTGCTTCTCAAACTACTACTCCATGCCCAGACGAAGCACAACCAACTACTACTCCATGCCCAGAAACCACTACTGATGCTCCAAAAGTACAACCAACTACTACTCCATGCCCAGAAACCACTAC